>JAKOGI010003099.1:0-15000 GCA_029747015.1 Carnegiea gigantea | reverse complement strand
GACTTCTTAAGCTTTCTATATTGGGGAATTAGGTCTCAGATGGAGATTAGGAGATTAGGTTATGAGTAATTTACTTTAACCCCTCTTACGCCCTTACTTTTCTTTTACTAAAGTATTAGCTATGAAAATAAATACATTTGCTGACTATATGTTCCTACAACGACATTTTTGTTCAGAATCTAGGCCTAAACTATCATTTCCTCCCCTTTTATACATAATCTGACTCAGTGAAATTTCATTAAAAGCCCCAGTATCTGTATCTTTAGAAAGAAACATGTATTTATCAAAGTTATAACGTTTTGGTAAGTACATTAATAAATCAATTTAGTCGGTGATTTATCACATAATTAGTGACCCATTAGTTATTAGTTGTAGGGCATTGCCCTTCAGTTACCTACGCGGCTTCGAGCCAGGTCCCCCGATTAGCTTGGCAGGTGTACACCTATCTTCAGATCGTAACTGTTACTAGGAGTTCACTAACAGATAATAATTGACAATGTAGTTTTATATTTATCTCATTTCCTATTTTAAATTAAAGCGAATTGCAATGCGGGCCCAACCAGTTCTTTCATGAGCATTTAACAATATAGAAATGCATGTACTGAGATTCAGCTCACAATTTAAAACGTTTTCATGTTTTGTTTTAGCGAAATGCTCAGTGAATCGCCCTCCGGCTAGTAGGCCGACTGGAGAAGATAAGTGAACGAGAAAATCTGAAAGGAATAGTGGTTTTTTAGTGCTGAAATGTTCTGAGCACTGTAATGTGAGATATTTTGATGCTAGAACTATATACTATGCTAAGAGTTACTATATTTTGATGTGAACTTTGAGATCGTTAGTTACTGCTTATGTTTAGTTTGATGGTTTGCTTTTACAAATGCCGTGTGGTGGTAACGATATTTAAGTTAGCTGTGTTTGTTTATTTTTAAGCCAAGCCTTGTCCTTTTCTAGATGGTGGCAATGCCTCGATTGTTGGGTTATTATTTCTAATTGATGAAACAATGAAGATAATACAAACAGTGAATTATGTACATTTGGAGTGTTATAGATTTGGTATCAGAGCCAGGTTTTGATTTTCCTGATGAGATACCGAGTATGGAGCCTAGATATAGGAGGGTGAGAAGTGTTATTAGTAAGGAATATCATATACTATTAGAGACTTGTGATATTAGAAACAGACTTGTGATATTAGAAATGCATATTGTTTATCTTTTGCATGCCCCTTATTTGCATTTTCCTTACTATATGGATCCTTATGCTGTTAATATGATACTTCGTACATTTGTGGCAACCTACATTCATTATTTCATGGTAGCACGATAGCTCATGCACAGGACCCTTTCTCCGAGTTTCCCAGTATCACGGTCCGTGCACACAGATTGCTATGGTCCTTACCCACAGTTGATCTGTGGGTAGAGTTCAGACTTCGTTATCATCATTTCATGATGATAGGAAACCCAAATTGGGGTGGACGTAGGTTCCAGGTCCAGCGGGCTTGGGCTATTATTACTTCAGAGTTGATGTTGCAGGAGGAGTTTGAGCAAAGGGGGATTACTATGGAGACTCTTCAGCACATCTTTCCTCTACACTAGACACATCCCCCGCCTGCACCACCTGCACCAGCATAGGGATCACCCTCGCAGCCTATACCGGGTACTCCACAAATGCCCGACAGGTATGGGGAGGCTCATGTGATGGTTGATCTCTCCAATACACCGGAGATCATGGTAGTTAATTCTGATGATGAGCCCAAGGAGGGTTTTGAGGGCCATTTAGAGGAAGAGGAGGATATAGAGGAGGATCAGGGGATTAATGAGGTAGTAGAGGAGCAGCAAATGGACTAGGAGGTCGATGAGGATGTGGGAGAGCAGCAGGTCGATCAAGAGATCGACGAGGTAGAGTTTAAAGCATCAGAAAGCAGGTTCGACTTAGGCAAGGAGATAAAGGATGAGTTTGACCCAAATTACAATCTATCTAGGGATTGTTGGGTTTTTTTTTTTTAGGTGTTGACTTGAGTAGGTTACGTTTTGTGCCCTGCATGTATATAGCATGGCCGGATTAGATAGTTGCATTTTGTGTAGCATATGACATTATATATAGTTAGTCAAATCCTTCTGACCGTGATGACATGGTCCATTTCTTTTTTGGGCATGTGATGGACTTAGGGACTCGGGGCTAGTTAGTGTTTTAGGTAGGAGCCAGGGCTGATGTTACATAGTTGGCTAGATGTGTTAGATTTTGTTGATCATGTATATAAACAGGCAGCGATCATGTATATAAACAGGCAGCTATGTATGTAAATAAGTTGTTATGAAATGATATAATGAAGCTTTGAGTTTTATTTTAAATAATATTTGATCCATATTAAATGTTTTTGTTGGGCATGCTTATTTTATATGTTTAGGTACTCCAGTGATTGAATTATTTTGCTTAATATATGATCAGAATGTCTGAGTCAGTGCAAAATGATGCGGAGATGCATACAGAGGATAACTCGAATCATAGCTAGGGATCGGGCGATTAAGCCTCACATCATATGCCACCAAATTTTAGCCAAATGCCACCAATTCCTCCTGAGTTAAAGATGGTAAGTTAGCAGATACAGTAGCGCGCTGCAACCCTAAAGCGTATGATGAAAATTGTGATCCAGTAGTATTGGAGGAATGGGTAAGGGGAATAGAGAAAATCTTTATAGTGGTAAAAGCTCCAGAAGAAAAGAAACTAAACATTAGGATGAATTATTTGTCTGGTAAAGCCAATATTTGGTGGAACACTGTTAAAGGTAGGCTGGTAGGGTCTGAATTCACCTGGAGTAAATTTCTGAATAAGTTGAGGGCAAAATTTTACCTAGTTGTGGTCCAAATGCAAAAGGATAAAGAGTTTATAGAGCTAAAGGTGAGTGGCAACATGACTTTGATGCAGTATGCCAGCAAGTTCACAGAATTATCTAGGTTTATTCCTGAATTTATGTCAACTGAAAGTTTGAAGATGAGAAGGTTTGAAGAGGATTTAGCCTTTTACATTCGAAATCAGTTAGCTAGGCAACCAATCTTAACTTACCAAGAGCTATATGAGTGAGCCGCTGAGGTGGAGCAAGTGAAGACACAGTTGAGGGCCCTAAACCCGATCAACTAAAAGAGAAAAGGGTTCAAGCGGCGAAAGTCGAGTGAGAGTGTAAACCAGAAGAAACCTTCTCCCGCTTCTCCTAAAAGTCATCCCACAGGCTCAGCAGAGCTGTGTAGGAAATGCGGAAGAACAAATCACACCATCCCTAAATGCTGAGTGGGAACCAACAAGTGTATGTTGTGTGGAAGCCCTCAACACCTTATTGCTGCATGCCCTCGAAGGTTGAAGGCTATAGACAAGGGTATAGCAAAACCCCTGGCCCCACCTTGCCAAGGGACCCTACCACCAAGGCCTGCAGCAGTAGGATGGGCATATGTAATGAGCAAGAAAGAAGCTGCCACCCCCAGTACGGTAGTCACTGGAACCGTCTTTTTAAATTCAAAGCCATTTTATGTATTATTTGATTCGGGTGCTACTCATTCATCTATATCCACCCGATCTACGAGGCAATTGAACCTGGACAGTAGGAGGGTAGAAACCAATTATAGGATCAAGCTACCTAATAATTCTGTGATTGAATGCCCTATCTCGTAGAAGCTTGTTCCTATTACCATTGGTGGAACCATCTTCCCTGTGGATTTGATTCAATTTGATTTATCTAATTTTGATATCATTTAGGGAATGAATTGGTTACACCCCTATAGAGTTAAGATTGGCTGTCAGGATCTTAAGGTTATTTTGAAGGGTGAAAAAAGGAGAAAAGTATGTTTCTATGGGTAGAGAGAGGGAAAATCTTGTCCCTTGATTTCTACTATGAAAGCGAGTAAGCTATTATGTGAAGGGTATATTGGATACTGGTGTTATGCTATTGACACCTAAACAAAAGGGGAGAAGGTAGGAAATATTTCTGTAGTTTGTGAATTTGAAGATGTTTTTCCTGAAGAGTTATCAGGACTACCTCTGCAAAGGGAAATTGATTTTGGAATGGAATTAATCCCTGGTTCGCAACCTATCTCCAAAGCCCCACATTGTATAGCCCCAATTGAGCTTAAGGAACTAAAGATTCAGTTAGATGAACTGTTATGGAAGGGATTTATCAGACTAACTATGTCACTATGGAGTGCCCCAGTGTTGTTCGTAAAGAAAAAGGATGGTAAGGCCATGTATTGACTACAGGGAGTTAAACAAAATCACCATCAAAAATAAATACCCTTTACCACGAATAGATGACTTGTTTGATCAACTGTAAGGAGCAAGAGTCTTCTTTAAGATTAATTTGAGGTTAGGGTGCCATCAACCTAGGATTAAACTGGAAGACATTCCCAAGATTGTGTTTAGGATCAGGTATGGTCATTGTGAGTTTACAGTGATGCCATTTGGCCTCACCAATGCCTCCGCAGCCTTTATAGATCTTATGAATAGGGTCTTCAGACCCTATCTAGACAAGTTTGTAGTAGTGTTCATAGATGACATCCTTATTTATTCTAAAGACAGGGAGGAACATGCTGATCATTTGAGGATGGTGTTACAAACCTTAAGGGAGCGTCAACTTTATGGCAAATTAAAGAAGTATGAATTTTGGTTAGAAGAAGTGGTATTCTTAGGACATGTGGTTATAAAAGAAGGAATTAAAGTTGACCCCTAGAAGGCGAAGGCAATCACAGAGTGGTCAAGGCCTACCAACATCATTGAGATTAGAAGCTTTTTGGGTTTAGCGGGCTATTATTGAAGGGATGTTAAGGACTTTTTGAAAATAGCTTCACCCCTGACCAATTTGCTAAAGAAAGCAAATAAATTTGCGTAGACAGAGAAGTGGGAAAGAGCCTTTCAGGAGTTGAGACAGGGATTAACTATAGCCCTAATCCTAACGCTACCTATAGAGGGTAAAGAGTATACCATTTATAGTGATGCTTCGAAGAACGGTTTGGGGAGTGTGTTGATGTAGGAAAACGAAGTAGTAGCTTATACCTCTCAACAGCTCAAGCCTTATGAGAAAAATTACCCTGCCCAGAACTTGGAGTTAGCAGCCGTGGTCTTCGCATTGAAAATTTGGAGACATTACTTATATGGGGTACCATGCAAGATCTATACTGACCATTAAAGTTTAAAGTATATCTTCACCCAGAAGGAGCTCAATTTGAGATAACGACATTAGCTTGAGTTACTTAAAGACTATGATTTGCAGATTCAATATCATATAGGAAAAGCAAATGTTGTAGCTGATGCCCTGAGTAGGAAGGTGCAACATAGCCCAAGCATTTATGGTGGTTACTCAGTTGAGTCTCTTGAGAGAGTTTGAGGACTTAGGAATTCAACTAGTGTCCCATGGGCAAGTAAATGTTCAATTATCAGCACTTACCTTACAGCCTTCTATAGTGGAGGAAATTCGGGTAACTAGGAAAGTGATCCCGAACTCCAAAGAACAAAGCAAAATCTAGAGAAAGGGAAGTCTCCTAGGTTTGTAGTATGCGAGGATGGGACCCTGTGATTCCAAAATTGCCTATGCGTACCCAAAAATGAGGAATTGAGGAAACATATTCTAGAGGAGGCTCACAATACTCACTACTTGGTGCATCCAGGAGGGAACAAGATGTACAGAGACTTAAGGCAATACTTCTGGAGGAATAATATGAAGAAGAAGGTTGTAGAATATTAGACAAGTGTCTAACCTGCCAGAAGGCTAAAGAAGAGCATTAGTGTCTCGTAAGCGAATTGCGATCCCTAGAAATTTTGACTTGGAAGTAGGATTCGATCTCCATGGACTTCGTTATGGGTTTACCCCTTTCTGCCTAAAAAAAATGCTATCTGGGTCATAGTTGATCGACTTACCAAGTCGACCCATTTTCTGCGAATTAGGGATACTTGGGGAGTTGAAAAACTAGCCCAACTGTATATTAACGATATACTCTGCCTGCGCAGGATCCCCTTAGACATAGTATCAGATAGGGATCAAAGATTCCAAACCCGTTTTTGACAAGCACTTTAGAAAGCCATTGGGACCAAATTGAACTTCAGTAGCTCTTATCACCCTAAGACAAATGGGCAAACTGAAAGAGTGAATCAAATTCTAGAGGACATGTTAAGAGCTTGTGTATTAGTGTTCCAAGGGAAGTGGGAAGATGATTTACCTTTGGAGTTTTTTTTATAACAATAGCTACTAATCCATTATGAAAATGGCCCCATTTGAGGCTTTATAAGGGAGAAAATGTAGAACCCCACTCTGCTGGAGTGATTTGGATGAGGCATTGATCATAGGTCCCGAAATGATCCAGGAAACCATTGAAACAATAAGAGGGATTTGGGAGCATATTAGGGCTGTTGGAGTCGGCAAAAGAGTTATGCGGACAAGAGAAGGAGGCCTTCGAAATTTCAAGTGGGCGATAAATTTTTTCTGAATGTTTCGCTAGCTAAGGGGATCAAGAGGCTCGGAGTACGAGGCAAATTGAGCCTAAGATATATTGGACCTTATGAAATCATTGAAAAGTTAAATCCCATAGCATATCGACTGGATCTGCTGGTAGAACTAGAACATGTGCATAGCGTGTTTCACATCTCTCAGCTCAGGAAGTATATTCCAAATTTGGACCACACCCTTGTATTTGAACCTATTGAAATCACTAAGGATGTAGTGTACGAAGAGCGTCCAGTTCAAATACTAGATCGCAGGATTAAGCAGCTACGCAATAAGCAAATACCTCTAGTCAAGGTGCTTCGGACAAACCATACCACCCAAGAAGCTAGTTGGGAGACTGAAGAGGAAATGAAAGCCAAGGACCCACATTTATTTGAGGTAATCTTGCATGACATGATAAAGTTCATAAGTTTCAAGGATGAAACTTTCTAAGGGAGGAATGCTGTAATAGCCTAACCCTAAATTATGCTTATTTATTTAGTTACCTCATATTAATTAATTTCTCATATTTATTGATCGCTTTTAATCATCTCGATGGAAAAAATGTATATAACTTCATTTAGGCCTTCACTTGGCAATTCGGGTTTTATTTATTTATTTCTTTACTTATTAACAAAAATTTTGGGAGGATTGATAGCAGGCCCTCATAATTATAATCTTAATGATTAAATTATTTTTCCGTAACGTGACCAAAGTTTAAATTTAAGTTACGCAAAAACGTTATTATTACGGGGCATTTTATTTCCGAACCCAACTTATTCCGGCCTAATTTGAAGCCCAACATGTTTGCTTTCTTAAACTAACTGATTACAGTGATTAAGCCTAACCATGGTTAGCTAAAAGTCAAGTTTGAAGATAAAAACTCTGCCAAGTTTGTTAGATTCGTCAAGTCGCCAAGTTTGTTAGATTTGTCAAAAAAAACAACCCAAATCCAAAACCACATTTTCTCTCTCTTCTCTCTCTGGTACCCAGCCCTATCAGTTGCTAATTTGTGCTATTCCTGCCACCCAACAGTCACCCATTGGCCACCAAGGCAACCACCAGCCATCCTCACACCTCCTTGAAGCATCAAACATCACTTTCACCTATTTTTCTTCAAGCAAAGTGGGTAAACCCTAACCTTGTTCTTATTGATTTTGCTTGTATCTTTATTTTGATTCTTATTTTCATTGTTTTGGTGGTTAATCATGTTGTTTTGATAGAAATAAGAATTAATTTGGATGTTTTTATTTGTCGGATAAGTTGGATAGTAAGTAAAGGTTGAGTTTGATCATATTCTCATGCAAGCCTAAGTTAAAACCATGTTTATGGATTGATTTGTATTTGATTTGGTGATCTTTAGCATTATTAATGACTATGATGGATTTGTTGCAGTTTTGGATGGTTTTGGATGAGTTAAGGGTGAAACTAAGTTGGCCAAAAGTTAGGGTTTTAATGATTATGCAAGGTTTAACCTTCCTTTAATAGCAAGCATGTTATTTGTGTATATTTGATTGAGAAATAAATCTTTGATGTATATGATTATGAAGTGAAATTGAGTGTGTGGTTTTGCATGATGATGGGAAGTACCAAAGCTTTGTTACATGATTTTAAGGAGTGATTTAAGAGTAGGAGTTGTGTGAAAAGAGAGGAGAAAGCAATGACAGTGGGGGATGGAAAATAGCAGAAAACAGGGCAGGCTTTGCTGATAAAATGGTAATGAATAGCCCTGCCAAAAATTATGATTTTTTGTATGTAGCTAGATCAGTGAGTCACCTTTTAATTGGCTTTTGAATCGTCCTAATCTGAGGCCTGTAAGAAACGTTATGGCCGTTTTACTAGAACTATGCAGGTTAGACCAAAACTAGCACACTTGTGTTCTAGCCTCATTTTGGAAAACCTATCATGGGAATCCTGTTTTGTATTCTAATGAACATTTTTTGGGACTTCTTAAGCTTTCTATATAGTGGAATTAGGTCTCAAATGGAGATCGGGAGATTAGTTCACGAGTCATTTACTTTAGCCCCTATTACGCCCTTACTTTTTCTTTTACTAAAGTATTAGCTATGAAAATAAATACATTTGCTAGCTATATGTTCCTATAATGATATTGTTGTATAGAATCAGGGCCTAAACTATCATTTCCTCCCTTTTGTGTATAATCTGACTTAGTGACATTTTATTAAAAGCCCCAGGTACGTTCATTATCTGTATCTTTAGAAATTAGCACGTATTTATCAAAGTTATAATATTTTGGTAAGTATATCAATGAATCAGTTTAATCAGTGATTTATTATATAATTACTGACCCCATTAGTTATCAGTTAAAGGGCATTATTCTTCAGTTACCTGCACGACTTCAAGCCAGGTCCCCCGATCGGCTTGATAGGTATATACTTATCTTCAGATCGTAACAGTTACTAGGGGTTTATTATCAGATAATAATTGACAATATAATTTTTTATTTATCTCATTCCCTGTTTTAAATTAAAATAAATTACAATGCAGGCCCAACTAGTTCTTTCATGAGCATTTAACAATACAGAAATGCATGTACTGCTCTTCGGCTCACAATTCGAAATATTTTCATGTTTTGTTTTAGAGAAATAGTGAATTGCCCTCCGGCTGGCAGGCTAACTGGAGAAGACAAGTGAGTGAGAAAATCTAAAAGAAATAGTGGTGTTTTAGTGCTGAAATGTTTTGAATGCTATATTGTGAGATATTTTGATATTAGAATTGCATACTCTATTATGAGTTACTATATTTTGATGTAAACTTGGAGATCGTTAGTTACTGTTTATGTTTGATTTGATGGTTTGTTTATACAAATTCCGTGTGGTGATAACGATGTTCAGCTTAGTTATGTTTAATTATTTTTAAGCCAAGCTTTGTCCTTTTTGGATGGCGATAATGCTTCGATCATTGGGTTATTATTTCTAATTGGTGAATTAATAAAGAGAACGCAAACAGTGAATTATGTACATTTGGGGTGTGACATTTATACTCAAAAAGTAAAATATATAGTACTAGATATTTATTGACACCGTAACATGATAAGAATTCTGACATCTAAACAATAAAAAGATAAAATTATTGAAGCATCTTGAATAGTAGGCAAATTTTGAACAGTTGTACGTGGACATTTTTGAATGGTTGACGTATGACGAGCTTGCTAAAAGTTGACAGCTGCTTCTTGATTTTTATTATTGCATGCTTGCACATTGAAATTCCAAGACATGTTGCTGCATACTGTCCCCTGGTTGTGGATAACTGTATCTTTAAATTTCATATGGATCCTGAGCTAAAACTTTGCATTTTTTGAAAAATAGATCATCTTGAAATTTCGAAATGCATAAGACAATAGCTAAAACTTCTCTTTTAATAGCGGAATAATGGACTTGAGGTCTAGTCCAGATTAAACTATTGAACCTTACTACTTGTTTAAGATTTAGGTGAAGACATTGCTAGAGAATTTCTCTAGAACCTTTGTCTGATGCACTGGTTTGAACTATCATGAATGCATGTGAATTTGGCATGCCAAGACATGGGAGTGACTTAACCTTCCTCTTGAGATATTTGACTATTTGAGTATGCTGATGAGACCATGTAGGAGGATTTTTCTTGAGTCTTTGAAATAATGGTTTTGCAAATTTCCCGAAGTTGAGGGAAAAAATAGGGAACATAATTGAGACAAGCAAGAAATCTTTGCAATTGATTTTTATCTTTGATTCGTCTGAAAATTTATCTGTAAATTCAATAGATTTTTGAATGGGTTTAATAGTACCATTAAAAATGTCATGGCCTAAAAACTAAATTTTTGTTTGAAATGATTTCATTTTTGGAGAGAAATGGCTGAACCATTTCTTTTAATGACATTGAAAAATGTTTTTAGATGTTTGAAATGTTGATCCAAATTTTTTTAATAGATAAGAACATCATGAATATAAACTATTGAAAATTCAGAATAATCGTTGAGCATATCATTTGTAATATGTTGAAATTCAGAAGGGGTATTTTTTAGTCCAAATGGCATTACGTTCCATTTGTAGTGTCCAAATGGAACTGTGAATGCAGCTTTGTATCTATCTTTCTCAGTAATTTGAATTTTCCAGAAGCCATATCAAATTTTGAACATATCATATAATCTTCCTAATAAATCTTTTTTGTTAGGAATTGGATATCTTATCCATTGAAGAACTTTGTTGAGTTGCTTGTAATTTATGAGTAATCCAGGAATACCACGTTCTTTTTCTACTTGATTGTAGACATAGAAATTGGCACAACTCCAAGGAGATTTGAAGGGTCTAATAAGCCTTTTATCTAATAAAGATTGAATTTTCTTTTTGCAAAATTCTAAAAGTTCTTTATTTAGTCGAATAGGGCATGCTTTTGTTAGAAAATTTCTTTCATCAAAATCCTTTTCAGATGGCAATTCTACCATATGTTGCTTTTTATCCCAAAAAGCATTTGGGATGTCAACACTTACATAATCTTTAAATAATTTCTTGATTGTTTGAATTTTTGGTACAACAAGTTGTTCTTCAATACTGGATTGAATAATTTCTGTTTGGAGAAAAGCTATTTGTTTTTCTTTGACAGAAATGATTTTTGAGATTGAGGCTTCTTGAAGGGATACAATATCCTTATTTTAGATCGGAGAAGAAAATTCATATTTAATTTCTTTTCTAAGAATGTTCAAATAAATTCCTTTAGAATCGACAATAAAAGGATATATTTGAGTAAGGAAGGGAGTTCCAAGGATAACTTGTTGTTTGAGATTTTTGACAGATATAAAAATATTTTTAAAATAATATTCATTGTTGCAAATATAAGCATCTGAAAGCTTGTAATTAATTTGGAGCTTAAATTTGGTAGCACTAGTCATTTTCTCTTTTGATTTTTCAAAATACTTTGAAGGAATTAAACCTTCTTGAATGCAATTCATATCGAGACCGCCATCTAAAAGAGTGATGGAATGAAATTTGAAATCTTTGACCATAATGGTAATAGAAACATACCATTTTTTAAAGTCAATATGATTAATGACTGAAAGGAATGCTTCCTGATTTTGGTCATCTGGACTAAATTTTGGAGAAGGAGGAGGAGTTTGATTAGGAGGTTTCGAATATTCAAGAGAAGAAACTCGATTTTGAAGTTCTTGAAGTTGAGAAATAAGGATTGAATTTGTTTCTTAAAGGAGGTTTTGCTTTTCAACATGATTTTTTAATTCTCTAACATCGGTTTTGAGTTGATTTACTTTCTATTTTAATTCTTTGACTAACACTGGTTTTGAGGGATTTGATCTTTGTCCTTCGTAGGTTTCTAGTACTTTTTTTTAGGCTAAAAGGTTGTATTCTTGATTTGACAACTTTCTCTTTGAGTAATAAATTTTTAAGCTTGTGGAGGCATTGAGTTTTGATTTATGGTTTCTCAAGTTTTTCAATGATTTTGAAGAAGAGTTCTTCTTGGGATTGATCCTTTCTGATAACATTGCTATTATTAGGACAGATATAACTTCTTCATCTAAGGAGTTAGAATGGCTGTAATCAGATGTTTGAATTTTATAGAGGGCTTTTTCAGAATCGTCATGAATTAGAAGGGAAAACATTATCTCTTGAAGCTTTTTATCTTCAAGTTTCGTAATTTTTTCTTTTAATGGGCATTTATTGGCCTTATGTCCTACTTGACGACATTTATAACACATAATTACTTGGGTTTGAGAGGGATTATGAGTAGTTGTCTTTTGATTTGAGAGGTTACCTTTAAAGTTTTTCTTAGGATTTTGGCTGTAAGGATTTTTTATTTCATATCTTTTAGGACAAACCTTTGAAGACTTTTTAATGAGTTTTTTTTTTTTTTTTGGGATGAAGGAGCTTCTAGTTTCAGGTAACCAAAATACTGATAAAATGATCCAAGTTCGTTTTGGAATAGTTTCTTTTCAAATTCATATTTATTTTGAACTCTTAATTCAGTACAAAGAGCTAATCCTTCTTTTTTAATAAAAGTAAATAGGTGAGCATAAGTTAAATTATGTCATGGAATTTTGGTTGCTCGACAATGATCTCTTAATTTGTCTTATTCTTTGAGAAAATAAAGCAGGTAAACCAGAAATGAATTTTTCTTTCCAATAATTTTCATTAACTTCTTTTCTTCGAAGGACATAGGTAAGGAATGTATCTTTATACCATTTGTATCACTTAAACTTGGGCATCTTAGATTTTGAATTATTTCTAGATGAAAAGAGGTTAATTCTTTAGTATTTCCTATGAAGTACATAAATATAGTCTAATTAAGATATTCAACTGCATCATACTGATAGATAATAACTGGCTTGACTCAGAAGTTTGTAGATCTTGAATGGTTTCTATTGAGTTTTGTATTGGTGGTGTCAGATAGTTATTCTATCTTGCTCAGTAAGAATATTTTTACAGCAATTTTTTAATTGACTTGTAAAGTTAGACGCAAGGATTTTAGCGATATCTTCTATGGAGACTCCCTTTGCAATATATAAAGTTGCACAAATACTCATTTCTTAAAGAGTATTGGCAATTTCATACCCTAATTTTCCATCTATATTCCATTGATAAACAGTATTTTCATTATAACTTGAATGACTTAAGGATCTAGTGGTTTCAAGTTGAAAATCTGGAGGGGTGGGTATGGAATAGCATGGCTAACTTAGATTTCTAGTCTTGCATCTATTATTCTAAGTACCTAATTTATTATTCTGAGTTTCACTGAAGTTTTTTTCAATGGTTTGAACAAGATTTGAATTTTATGAAATGTTGGATTCAGAATTCGAGCTTTCAGGTTGATTATTGTTGGATGGTTTATTTGTGCAAAATATTTGTTTTGAAGAAGAAGTTCCATAAGTATTTGGAATTTCTTGCTTTGGAAAGGAAGACGAGAGATGAATAGAAATAGTTGTTTCTTTTGTGAGACTATTGTGCCATAGGTTTCGCTTAGTGGCACACAAGTACTTGTTGTAATTAGGAATAGAAAATTAATGTTTTGGAAGAAAGTCATTTAGCCAATTGAAGAAAGGTATATTTCTTTGATTATGGCAAATTGAGCATAATAAATAGTTTTGAATAATTGTTGCATATCTTTAGAAAAATAAGAGAAAACCAGTCTCAGTATGACCAATTATAATGTTGATAGCATTCTTTATGAAGATAAATTCTATTAACTTGAAAAGTTTGATTAATAAAAGAGGTTCATTAACAGGTTCAGGAAAATCATTTTGTTTAAAACAATTTCCTTTTGAATCTAAACTTTCATAAATCATTACGCTTGAATGTGAAAGAGAGCTAGAAGATGAAGATGATAACATCATGATGACATCATGATGATGAGATGATGATGAGATGACTAGTCTCAGGATAATTAATTAGACTACAGAAATTAACCAACACGAAATTATACACAAATATGATTATTTTAGAGAGGAAACCGCTAGATAACCAACAATACACTATGGGACCACACTGGGACCACCTTCACACTAACCCTTTACTATCATGACCACCAATCACAATGCTGACCAACAAACCTACTAAGGGTGCCCTAAGGACTTATAGGAGGCTGACCAATGCTGCTTGTCAACATAGCTTCTATGCCAGATAACAGACTTACGTTTGTCTTTAATAAGGATATTTAAATGTCATTAATGATCAATTATCCTTCTTTAAGCTAATTGATTAGTCCTTCGACTAATCACAAAGATTTAGTTTAGGTACATGATGGTAAGATTAAACAAAAGTTAAATAAGGGATTACTAGACGCTTAATTAATACTTAGCTAATTTGGCTAGACAGTTGGCTATGATACTAGTAGGGAACAGCACAAAGCAATGCCCTTGAAATTTTGACAAGCAAGCACGCAGTAATAAAAATCAAGAAGTTGCTGCCAAGTTTTAACAAGCTTATCAGACGTCAACCATTCAAAAATGTATGTGTACAACTGTTCAAGATCAGACCACTATTTAAGATGTTTTAATAATTCTATCTTTTCACTGTTCAAACGTCAGAAATATTATCATCTTACTTTTTCAACAAATATCTTGACCATATATTTAACTTTTTGAGCCTATATAAAGGCTTCAAAGTTGCAAGCGTAAGGCAGAACTCACGTGCCTCACTTTCTTGTATCATTTTCCTCCCCTAGTTTCCTTCTTATCCTATCCTTTTACTCGTCATTGTAAGATATTAGCAGAATTCAATCAATAACAGCAAGTTGTATTCAATCTATTCACTGTGCTACTTCACTATTTATGTTTTTCGCGTGAATTCAATCTTTCGTTACTATTCCTACACTATTTATTACAATTTAGCACTATTCATGTTGAATTAATTTCCTAAGTTTTGCCTAATTCCCTTCACTATTCATGTTTGTGAACTTATGATTGTTGCCTTAATCAATTGCCAATTAAGCTTTGTCCCTAATTAATTAAGTTTTACCACTAATTAATCGTATTTTTCAACAAATTTCAAAAATTAAAAATTGTACTTGGTCCACACACACACACACACACATATATATAT
>JAKOGI010003098.1:65000-68131 GCA_029747015.1 Carnegiea gigantea | reverse complement strand
AGGGAAGGGATCATGTGTGAACCCTCCTTCATGTGTGCATCCTCCATTAAGTGTGAACTTTTAGTCTCAACCGTTCAATTTCGGTTGGACGGCTTAGATTAAGACGGAGTGTTTTTTTTTTTTTTTTTTATTGAACAACCCCCACTGAACCTGAGTCCTTCACTTCCCCATACCATTTTCCCTCTCCTCTGCTTCATCTCCAAACTCCCGACCCCTGCTCTCGTCTCCCTCTCATCTCTGACTGTCTCTCTCATCTCGCCGGCTGGAGCACCGTCGCCGCCGTCCGACACCGCCGGGCTCTCCCCGAGAACTCCTCCCTCTCTCGACGCTCTTAGTCAGCTCGCCGGTAGGCCTGCGCGACGCCAGAATCAGCGGCAACACCGACCTGCGTAGATGGCGGAATCGTCGGGAAGAGGACACGCAGTCGCCGGAAACCTGAGCCGTTCACCTTCGACGGACAACCACTCGCCGGAAATTGCAGGTGACGGTTTCGAATTTTTTTGCAAATGAAATCTGGTTTGTGGGTTCTTCAAGTTTAGCTTGATTTTGCTGAGTTCTCTTCGTCTCTCACATCAGTTCTTCCAAAATTTCTGGTAAAACGCCGGGAGTTGTTCGCGTCTGGCATAATCGGTGGTGAGTTGCCGACGGACCTAGCCATGACTGCCTCGGCACAAAAAACTCGACCAGCCTCGCCCGCCTCAGAGATGCATCTTCCAAGTAAGCTTTTCAATTTTTTGGGAAAATTAAATCTAGCATTTTTTTGTTTTTTGCTGGCAATTATCACATTTGGGTGCTCTCCTATGAATTTTTGCTTGCTTTGTGCACAGATTGTGTAGTGCTTGCTTTGTGAATTTGGGTTCTCTCATTGACAACTAAAAACTAGTATTTTCTAAATAAAATTACCCACCTAGTACCCCGATTAAAATCATAAAAAATCTTTGAGTCGTCGAAATGTCTGCCTAGATGTATACTCTGCCCCATGAACAAAGACCGTGGGCCTGAATTTCAGAGCTTGTGGGATGTGTTTTCATTAGCTGTTTGATATGCTAGGAATGGTAGGCTGAGTCTCTGAGTGTATTCTTGTACATTGGAGGCTCTGTTGGTTTTGACATTTTTGCATTTATTGATCAAATTCTAAATCTGTTAAAGCACATGTAAATTTGTACATACAGAAGGTATGTATTCTGTGTTGGATGAAGGGTTGGCCATTGTATGGGAGTTGGAACTTTTTTCTAATTCAAGTTGAGTTTCCCGTTTGTTTACCTGAAGCTCTAATTCAAGCATTCATTGGTATAAACATGAGGCTGCCAGAAAGAACTTGATGTGGGATGAGAATGGGGCAATTTAACTGATTTGAAGAAGCCACAGGTTCAATATTGTATGTAATGTCCTGCTCACATATTTTCAGCCTATTAGCTCAAAGGTAGAGCAACGTGCGATGCACAGTGATGTGGGTTCGAATCCCACATAGGCTGCTTTTATGAACGTGTCAACAAGTTATTGTGTTGAAATCTGAGTTCTTACTTTTAATATTAGAAGATTCTTTTGTAATTGAATTTTTTTTCAATTATCATAATTAATTCTTCTCTAGACTATTCATTTTGGCCAATGAGATCGCAGATGTTAGTTTAATTAATGGTCACTTGTCGTTGCCAGTTACCAACACAAATGCTCCTCCCCCCCAAACTCTGGACATATCCCAGCCAGGTTCCATCCCCATGTTTCTCTCTTCCTCTGTATCTTTCTCCATGACTCTCGTATTTTGCCATCACCTATCATAGGAATAGTTTTTTAACAAGCTATTACCACAAACTTCAAAAGTAGGGCATACAAACTTCAATATTCATAAAATGCAAAGTACATATTTCCATGGTCAAAGACGTAGTTACCTAAATTTTGGGATGAAACGGATAAAATTTCTCCTAAAAACTGGCCGTTTTCAGGCTATAAGTCTTACAATAAATCCCTGCAATTACACGAAAGCGTAAAACATTTAAAAGCAGCTCAACAGCCACACGCCGGAGTTCATAACTCAACGAGCCACCCACTCGGAGTATACCAACCAGATTAATTGATGAATTAAGAAGAAATAGGAGATATAACTCAACGGTTCACACAACCGGAGTATTGGGGTTTACATCCCAAAACATAACTGACTTTAACCAATTACATGAACTTAGAATACCTGTTTGTAAACATTTCAAACTAAGAATACATAACGTGACTTCATTAAACACGTAAGATCCCTTCAATGGGCACAAACGACACCCAGCATTCATAAAATAAAACATTCAGAAGTCGAATGTGTACATTGCCAATACTCATACTATAACTTGACGAAGCCAATTATGCAACCTTGGAAGTTCTCCCTCTTCGAAGCCACCGTACGCACCTTCTACATATCAAGATTATGCAACTTTGACTGCTCCTCCTTAACCAAACTCACAAACCTGAAACACATATTAACTCGAATTAGTATTTCAAATTTTAAAAAAAAATAACATTTAGTATATCAGAAAAAGGAGTGATGATTTTTACCGTAAATTAAGAAGAAAGCTTTGCAGGACAATTACGACTGTCATGGTAACTTTGTTGTCCACAAGCTTTACAAAGTCTTTGTCTTTTTTGTTGTTGTTCCATTGATTTCTCTTTCCCTCCTTTAAGACGTTTACCGCTCTCTTTGGTATGACATTGTTTTGGAGGGAGAATATCAATTCGCTTAGGAACACTTGATCCAATGAATGATTCAAACTCACTTATTTTGCTGTCGCTTGTACCACCATCCAACTCCTTCAATTCTTTAACAATGTTTTGAATTCTTTTCCCAAGAAGAGTGAGTTTGTTCGGATCACTTCCCGCAAGTCGCATACATTCCAAAAACTCTACCCAATTATTTGAAATCAACTTGTCCTTGTGCATCATTTGAGAACGCCCTTCTAAAAGAGTACTATTCACATTAAAGATCGGCTTACTTGATGCCATTTTGGTCCACCTATGTAAAATGTTAAAGCTTGGCAATTCACTCAAACCCTTTCCCTTCAAAACGCATAATATGTGGCGACATGGGATACCTTCACATTCAAACTTCTTACATGAGCAATGTGCCATATGGTTAGATGCATTATACACAA
>JAKOGI010003098.1:0-60000 GCA_029747015.1 Carnegiea gigantea | reverse complement strand
GACACAGTTCATCTCCCTGTCCTTCCAGCAGCTATTACCATTCGTTTTCAACAATCTAAAAGCTTAATACAATGGCTACTGCTCCAAAAACTCTCCCCGAACTCTGCAGAATTGAACCTCTTGATGGAACCAATTATAAACGTTGGTCTCAAAAATTGCTCCTTGCTTTGAGCAACTTGAGATCGACTACGTGCTCACTACTGATCTCCCTGATGAAAGCAATACAGTTACTGATTCTGAACATGTAACTCCTACGGTTCTTAAAACTCCTTCTATTCCTCTTGACGAAGCCACAAAGAACAAATTTGAGAGGGACAATAAACTGGCTCACAATTATCTACTAAATAATATGTCTAACCCTTTGTTTGATCTGTTTGTAAGCTTTAAATCTGCCAAAGTCATTTGGACCAAACTTAAGACAAAATATGGTTCAGATGACGCCGGGAAAAGAAAATATGTCGTCGGCAAGTGGCTATAGTTCCAGATTATGGATGACAAACCCATCATGGAACAAGTTCACGTCTACGAAAACCTGTGTGCTGTGGTCCTAGCAGAAGGCATGAGGATGTGCGCAATCCTCCAAGCCAACATGCTGATAGAAAAATTTCCACCATCCTGGAGCGATTACAGAAACCACCTCAAGCATAAGAAGAAAGATCTTAAACTGTAGGAGTTAATCAGCCATATGCGGACTGAGGAGGCAAACCGGCTAAAAGATAAGATGTCTTCCCTTTCTTTAAATTCTGTTAGTTCTAACCTGGTTGAATATGTTGTGCAAACGAACAAAGACAGGTTCAAAGGTAAAGGGAAGAAATTTCAGAAGCCAACTCAAAATCTTAGGAATTAGAATTCTGCTAACAAAAGGATTTAGAAGCCCAAGGTGGTGTGCTATGTGTGCGGCAAGGATGGACACAAGGCCTATCAATGCAATCAGAGGAAAGGGATAGTCCAAGCCAAACACAAGTCTACAGCACCTACTGCCAACATTGCTAAAACTGAGGATAATGAGATTATTTGTGCGGTTAACACCGTGGAGGCAAATCTGGTCCATAATCTGTCAGAATGGATCCTGGATTCTGGAGCGCCAAGGCATTTCTGCGCCAACAAGGAACTCATGACTGACTTTGAAGAAGTTGCTGATGGACAATTTGTCTACATGGGTAACTCTTCTACAACTGCTGTCAAGGTTAAAGCAAAGATTTTACTTAAGTTTACTTCTGGAAAAATGCTGTCTTTAAGTAAT
Source organism: Carnegiea gigantea (assembly GCA_029747015.1). Classification (NCBI taxonomy): domain Eukaryota; kingdom Viridiplantae; phylum Streptophyta; class Magnoliopsida; order Caryophyllales; family Cactaceae; genus Carnegiea; species Carnegiea gigantea. The sequence continues at coordinate 58,757 of JAKOGI010003098.1, read as the reverse complement.
GTTTTGTTTATCCCTTCCCTTCGTAGAAATTTGGTTTCTAGTACCCTTCTTGACGTAGCTGACCTTAAAATTGTGCAAAAAGCTGACAAAATTGTTATCATGCGAAATGGGGACTTCATTGGGAAGGAGTATCGTAGTGGGGGACTCCTTGTTTTGAATGTTGTTGCGCAAATCAATAATGAAACTGCTGCCAATTCTGTTTATATTGCTGACTCTGTTGATTTGTGGCATGGTAGACTTGGACATGTTAATTTTGCTTCATTGAAAAGACTTAGAAACATGCATTTAATTCCAAATGTGAATACTGAAAATTATTCTAAGTGTCCAGTCTGTGTTGAAGCAAAATTTGCCAAGAAGCCTTTTAAAAATGTAACAACCAGGAAAACAGAATTGTTAGAACTTGTGCATTCAGACTTAGCAGACTTTAAGAACACTGTAAGCAAAGGTGGAAAGAAATGGTATATCACCTTTGTAGATGACTACTCGAGGTATACTAAGATTTACCTTCTTAAGTCTAAAGATGAGGTTGAGGAAATGTTCTTAAAGTACAAAGCTAAAGTTGAGAATCAGTTAGACCGAAAAATCAAAAGACTTAGGTCTGATAGAGGTGGGGAATATGACACCAATTCTTTGACTGTCTTTTGTGAGAAAAATGGCATAATACATGAGACTAGCACCCCTTACACTCCTCAACAAAACAGCGTTGCTGAATGGAAAAACCATACCCTTAAAGATATGATGAATGCCATGCTTGTTAGTTCTGGTTTATCTGATAACATGTGGGGGGAGGCTGTCTTGACAGCTTGTTTTATACTTAATAGAGTTCCCCATAAGAAGTTAGATAAAACCCCATATAAATTGTAAAAAGGGTATGTTCCCAACCTGAATTATCTAAAAGTGTGGGGGTGTTTAGCCAAAGTTGCACTACCTAGTCATAAACGTTCAAACATCGGCCCTAAGATATTTGATGCTGTCTTTATTGGTTATGCTCAAAACAGTGCTGCATATAGATTTTTGTCTTTATCTGACTTCTCTATTTCGGAGTATAGAGATGCTAATTTCTTGGAGCATGTTTTCCCCTTGAAAAGAAATATGTCTCATACTGTATCTAATACTGTATCTAAACATGTGAACTTGCCTGCTTCTAGCTCTAGTGTTAGAGACTTGGGAATTGAACCTAGAAGAAGCAAGAGACAGAGGATTAAAACTAGTTTTGGCCCTGACTTTATCACTTCTTTTCTGGTAGAAGTCCTTGAGAACTTTGACATTGACGCTTTGACCGATGAACTCGTGTCTCTTTATTTACTTGAGGAAGATCCCAAAACCTACCAAGAGGCTATGAGGTCTACAGATGCTAATTTCTAGAAAGAAGCTATTAAGAGTGAAATAGATTCCCTTGAGTCAAACAAAACTTGGGAATTGGCCGACTTACCTAAGGGTTGTAGACCCATTAGTAGTAAATGGATCTTCAAGAAGAAACTTAGGACGGATGGCTCTATTGAAAGGTACAAAGCTAGATTAGTCATTAGAGGCTTTGACCAAAAGAACGGAATTGACTTCTTTGATACTTATTCTCCTGTGACCAAAATTGCAACAATCAGAAGTCTAATTGCTTTGGCTGCTATCCATGATCTTGTGGTACATCAGATAGATGTCAAAACAGCATTCCTCAATGGTGACTTAGAGGAAGAAATTTATATGTCACAACCTGAAGGGTGCAAGGTCCCTGGTCAGGAGAACAAAGTATGCAAACTAAGAAAATCCCTTTATGGTCTAAAACAAGCCCCAAAACAGTGGTATGAGAGATTTGCTAGTTCTTTAGAGAAAAATGGCTTTACTATTAACAACTCAGATTCTTATGTTTATTCCAAAATATTTGGATCTGATTATGTGATTATATGCTTGTATGTGGATGATATGCTGATCTGTGGTACCAACCTATGTGCCATTAATGAGACTAAAAGAATTCTGTCTTCTCTCTTTGAAATGAAAGATTTAAGAGAAGCAGATGTTATCTTAGGGATCAAACTTATAAAAACCAAGAGTGGTATTTCCTTAAGTCAGACTCATCACGTTGAGAAAGTGTTAAAAAAATTTAACTCTTTTGATGTGGTACCTATAAGAACTCTCTATGACCCTAGCATACATCATAAAAAGAACAGAGGACCTAGCGTGTCTCAAATTAAATATGCTAAGATAATAGGGAGTGCGATGTTTCTCATGAACTCCACTCGTCCTGACATTGCATATGCTGTTAGTAGACTAAGTAGGTACACTCATAATCCTGCTAAAGAACATTGGGATGCACTTCATCGTTTGTTGAGATACCTTAGAGGTACTATAGATTGGTGTTTACACTTTTGTAAATTTCCTGCTGTACTGGAAGGTTTTTGTGATGCAAATTGGGTTGCTGATAACAATGAAGTAAGTTCTACTAGTGGTTATGTTTTTACCTTGGGTGGAAGAGCTATTTCATAGAAGTCTGCAAAACAGACATGTATAGCTCGCTCAGCCATGGAATCTGAGTTTATTGCTCTTGAGTTGGCAGGTCAAGAAGCTGAACGGCTCAAGGGTCTCTTGACTGACATACCATTGTGGGGGAAACAATCAACACCCATCTCCTTGCATTGTGACTCACAAGCAACAATTGGAGTTGCGCACAACAGTGTCTACAACGGAAAAAAGACACATATCCGTATTAGACATGGTGCGGTAAAGTAATTGCTGAAGCATGGTGTTATCTCCTTGGAATATGTGAGATCCGAGAAAAACTTGGCAGGCCCTCTCATAAAGGGATTGCCAAGAAGAGTAGTTCTTGAAATGTCGAGGGGGATGGGGCTAAAGCCCATGGAATGAAGAGATATGGTAGATACCCATTTGTGGTCAAACGAAGCCATATTAATCTTCCAACTGCACTACTTCCCATCCCTATGGCGAGTGGTAGTGCTTGTGCTATAGAGAAGCATATTAATGAATCCATAGCCTATTATGGTGGTGCTATAGAGAAGCACTTGATGGATTTATCATCACTCTGCAAGAGGTCGAGCTAACATACGCTCTTAATAATTCCAAGCCATGATATGGTGGTCTAAGTAGAGGTAGACTGATGGAATTACCTAAGTAAGTGTGAAGGTCTGGCCGTCTTCTGTGAGAGACAAGGGATGTCTCTCTGAAGCACTTATGAGACCCGAGGTATGCACAAGGGCCTAAAAGCGCAAGTGGTTATCGCGGAGTATACATATTTTAAGGTTGATATGTGCCGAGAGGGCCTCATTCAATGTCTAACAAGTTTAAGACTAAGTGCACTTGTCAGACTTAGATGTTGCCTCTCTTCACTACGTATCAATTCAATCGTAAGACATTGATACTTAAGTATCCGACCCTTCTTGCCCAGGAAATCTTTTTCATTCTTCTTTTCCTTTTGTGTGCCATTAGTGGGGGATTGTTGGAGTAATGACACCCCAAAAGGGTGTTTACTTACTCTCTCTATCTCTTTTGTTGTCCCACATGGAACCTTTGGGAGTGACTTAAAGAATTTATATATCCCACTCTTCTTGCACTTGTCGAATAACTAGAAGCCATGTTTTAAGGGGGTTGAGGGGACTTGGGCTGCCACACACATGCGCGCCACCGCCGCCCGCCCGTCCGGTCCGGGCCGGGCACGGCGCGGGCTGCGGGCTGTGGGCTTGGGCCTTACACTATATTTTTTGGAGGAATTTTTGAGAGGACTGATTGCGTATGAGCTATCGTAATCTTAATGGCTAGTTCACTAAGTCCTCCTCCAACTCTGCCTTAATCACCATGATCCTCTCCCCATTAATGCTTCAGTTACATTATTCCCTCCTTTACCTGATTTTCTGCCCCCGTTTCATACCTTTCTTTATGACTTGGTTGACAGTTTTCTCTCCTCCAGTCCGCTATAAGAAGGACTCTACTGCAACTCTGTAGAACACACAGAACCACTAATTCTCTCTTCTCCTCTCTACTTCCTGGGTATAAAAGTTGTCATACTCCATAGCTTCTCCCTCGAGTGCACGAGTGCGAAGCCTGCTGTGTTAAACCTTGGGAAGCTTCTTCGCCAGAACGATTTGCACCTAAGTCGGGCGAATTAAGCGTTCAGGTCAGTGGTTCATACCACGACACAGTTCATCTCCCTGTCTTTCCAGCAGCCATTACCATTCGTTTCCAACAAAAGCTGCGTAGAAATTCGTCCGCACTCCTAATTTAGTGCTAATTCATTTTCCCTAAAACAAAAAAAAGATAATAAAAATCCTCCAACAATATATGCCTAGTTTGAGGTTGTGCATAGACTTGCACCTAACAAAAATTTACCCGACCTGAACCCTGGAAAAATTTAGGACCTTGGACACAATTCTAGAATCCGAATCCGTTTTGATCAAACTTGTTCCAATCAGGGTCGAACATTTGGATTAGAGTGACTTTTTCAAGCTTTTTCACATAAAACTTCTACCTAATTACCCAATTGTTCGCGTTGGGTTTTTGTCAACAAGTGCATGGTAACCATAAAAAATAACTTCAAAATAGCTGATGCATTTCGGCCCTTTTTCAAGTTTATCATATCCTTTCTCCGTCTCCACTGTTTGAGCTAACTATTGCGGCAGTAGTTCTGTGAGCTATGCTACTAATACTGCCTAATCTGTTTCCAAGAATTGCTAAGCACCCATGATTTTATCAAATCGATCATAAAACCGTTTGAAGTAGTATGTCTTCTCGAGTAAATAATCATCTACTTGAGTATTTTTCATGAGAAACTTAGCGTTTCAAACAATTAGATACCTATGCAATTTTGTTTTCATTTTTTTGTACCTTTTTTTGGAGTAAATACTATCGAAAAGTTTAATGAATCCTGAATTCTGTAAAATTGTGCTTTTGAAAACGTCTAAACATCAGAATTTGAAATTTTGTATGGTGTAGATACTTTCTTTAATTATTTATAAAAATATTTTGTATCATCACCTTCATCCAATTAACAGTCAACAATATTATTAACTCTTCCCATGCATAACTTCATAATAAAGAAACAAAAGTTAGAACAAGACTTCTAACGTCTACTCCTCCCTTGGCTACCATTCTAAAACCTCAAGATTACTCTCAAAGCATAAAGACTTAGGTACTGTTTGATTGGGAGGAAAATGATTTTTCCGAAAAATAGTGTTCCAAGTTTCCATTGTTTGGCACAATAAATGATGGAAAACTATTTTCCAAGGAAAATGATTTTCCCCCAAATGGAGGAAAATGATTTCCTCCATGAGAAGATAAGAAATTAATTTTTTTTCTTCAAGTCTTTGATGATATGGTCGGTTGAATTTAGGTGCAAAATTCGATTTTAACAATTTAAATTGAAATTTGACTATTCGATAGCAACTATTAAAATAAACTCAAATCTAAATTTTTAGCTCAAATTTCATTCATTTGATCGATATTTATCTCCACCATACATTTTAATCGACATTTTTGCCACTAAAACAATTCAGTCAACCGCCAATAAAACAATTTCAATGGTTGGGATCCAAAATTGATTGTCAGATAAAAAATATTAAAATAAGCTCAAACTCAGATTTTGCGCTTGACATTCTTTCATTTGCTCAAAATTTTTTCCACAACGACAATTCAATTGATATCTTTCGTCTCTTAAGCAGTGCAGTCAATATTTTTCACCAGTAGAACAATTTCAATAGTTTTAATTGAAACCTGATCATTGGATAAGAAAGATTAAAATAGGCTAAAATTCATATTTTGAGCACAATATTCCTTCATTTGGTTAATATTTTTCTCCGACACGATAATTCAATCAACATTTTTTGCTACTTAAACAATTCAGTTGATATTTTTCTTCACTAAAATAATTTCAACGTTTTAGATCGAAATTTGATTATCCAAGAGGAAGTATTGAAAAAGAACTCAAATATGAACTTTAACCTCAAAATTCCTTCATTTGATCAACATTCATATCAACTATGACCATTCAATCAATATTTTTCGCCATTTAAACAATTCAGTTGATGTTTTTCTCTTTTTCATGGAAAATGGTTTATCTTGTACCAAACAATAAAAAATATGACATAAAAATCAGTTTTTCTTGAAAAAACATTTTTCACAGAAAATGATTTTCCAGAAAAACTATTTTCCTTTAAACCAAACACTACCTTAACGATATTTATCATTTCCCTTCGCATGGGCATGCTTATGCTTCAGCCTTCCAACCCCCATCTCAACAATTTGCCCTTCATAGTCTCGATGCTCCCAGTACAAACTAATCCCGTCACCAACCACCGCGATAGCAAAATTTATTTTAATCAAGCTTCCATAACCCTCCACTGTCCGAACTGATAAGGTGACTTCACCGAGAAGATCCAACACTGCTTGGGCCACTAAAACTTGCCATCACCCCTCTTTTAAAGACTCAAAGGCATACTCAGGATTTTTGAAGCGGCGTTAGCGGAAAACAAGAATCTGAGGAGTCCTTCATTCTAAGATTGCCCATCAACAAGCATTAGGCTACATGCCAGTCGGCCGTAGCTCTGGATTAAACTCGACCCCAGTGCAAGGAGCCATCAAAGCACTACTCATCCCAAGCCCTGATATTCCTTTTGCCACCAATTGTCCACTAAAGTGCCTCCAAAAGAAGGCATTTGGAACCTCAAATATTACTGTAGGCCAAGGTTGACCCTTGCTCTCTATAAGCCTCCAAAAGTCACACTTCTTAAGGTAATATATTGTTGTGTATAATTACATTCACTAGCCCCTTTCTTTTCCCATCCCCTTTTATCCCAAATAGCTGGTTTTGGTAGCTGGTTTTGGGAGTTGGAGTGGGGTTTATATTTACCTTCCTACATTGGGCTTGTTCAATAACATTGGGTTTGGTTTTGGTGGGGCTGTGGGGTGTGGGTAAACATCACACACGCGCGCCGCCCGCTTGCTTGGTCCGGTCCAATTTATAGCCAGTTTTTTAGCAGAAATACGCTATGCACAAAAAATGTTCTATCTTTTCCTCACCTCCAGCAGCTCCACTCCACAGTATAAATAGCCTCATTCCCTACACCTTCAAATCTGCCAAGATCATTTGGGAGAAATTGGAGGTCAAATATGGAGCTGACGATGCTGGAAAGAAGAAATATGTGGCCGGTGAATGGTTGCGTTTTCAGATTATTGATGACAAGCCAATCATGGAACAGGTTCATGTTTATGAAGAACTGTGTGCAAATTCACTACTAAAAAAGAGGCTTCTAACGACATAAAAGTTGGTCGTTTAAAGCATAATTTTCCGTCGTTGAAGTCTTTAACGACCAAAAAAAAATTGGTCGTTGTCCGTCGTTATTGATCCCATTGTTAATAGTTTTAACAACAACATGAAAATTTTCGTCGTTATTCTAATAACAACGAAAAGAGATGTTGTTGTTATTAGATAACTAAATAACGACGAACAAAATATTAATAACAACTATATTATTCATCGTTTATTTATGAAATTAGAAATAAATAAATTTATAATGTTATCAATAACGACAACTTTGGTTAGTCATTATTGTTTTAATAAAAACTAACGACAAAATATTTTGTCGTTGAAAACCGCAAGCACCTGATAATAACGATCAATTATTTGTACCGTTAATAATTCTGTTGAGCTAGTTTCAACCGTATAATGACAATAATGGTAAAATCAATTAAATAGCTCAAGAAAATACTAGCAATACTAATTTTATATATCTATTGAATGAAAACAATTAGTTTGTAAATATTTGCTACAAAGCAAAACTACATATATGATACCAAAATCATCTTAACTCTAGCAACAATTCAAAAAACTAGATGAGTTACGTTGTTCTTAAATTTGATGTCCAAATACATAAAAAGTTGGCTAAAAACAAAGGGGAAAACTAATGATCTTGCGTCTTGTAGCAAATAGTGGAACAACACTAGAACTTGGAACGAGGATCTAGCATCTTCACGTATCTATTTAAAAAAAAAAAAAAGAAAGTATTAAACATTTATTCATAAAGAGAGAGATTACAGAAAATATATACACCAAAAGTTTAGCATCAACAGTTAACTTCACCTATTAAACAATAAATTTAAGCAAAGCCTTTTCAATCTCGACACCAGTTTGTAACAAAAATGATTGTGTACATGACTATAAAATCATGTTTTCAAGTGGAGGATGTTCCTGTCAATTTGTACACCTAAAGTATGTACACCAAAAGTTTAGCTTCAACAGTTAACTTCATCTGTAACAACCACAATTTTTAGCAAAGCCTTTTCAATCTCGTCACCACTTTGCAACACCACTTATCCAAATACAACACATTGGTCAATGGAGGAGTATAGATGTAATCCATTCCTTGGAGTGAAAACACACGTATAAACATAAAAAGGCTCCTGCCAGTTTAAGGGCCGGGAAATGTGTGGTATTTTAAATGCATGAAGATCTAAAGTAGTTGGTGTTCTATTCCTTAGAAACTGTATACACGTTCATGAAGTGCCAAGGTATTTTAAATGCACAAAGTAGCTAAACTAGCTAAACAACCTAAAATCAAGGTATTTTCTAAAGTAGCCTATCCATCAATGTCATACTCAGCCCCTAAATATGACAACTAATAATAACTCAGATAAAAGTCATAGGACCACAATACAATGGGGTTTTTTATAAGGTCTTAAGATAACTAATTATTCCTTACAATTTCTTCTATGGATTAATTGTAAAATCAAATGAACACGTAAATTTTCTTGAAAGGTAAGATCTGAATAAATAAAGAGTAGCACAGCAACAACATCAAATCCAATAGTTAAAAGGTTTTACCATTTCAAATTCAATATAATCTGATTAGATAGAGAGTAGCACAGTAGCAACATACCCTATACTAAATTTGCTACTTCACATGTCAGATCCAATTATCCAAACACTTCCAGTTAAACATTTGATCCAATCAATAAAAGTCCTATATGGAAGAATACCCATTAGTAACTCTTCGACTATAACCAACACCCAAAATCACAATCTACTTTGAAAATATTACTAACACAATAGACATTCTGCAAATGTTCTAAAATAAAATCAAGGAAACAATGGACAGAAAATGAATGCTACTGCATAGAATGAACATTACTCACAAAGCTGTCATTATACAAGAAACTGGTATCCAGAAAATGAGAGTTATTCCATATGATAAACACTACTAGTAAAGTTACCATTCCAATTTTTGGTCTGTATTGGCTCTTGAAGTTTAGGATGTAGTGAAAGACGAAATGAAAAAAGCCATTATGAATGTTCTGCTTAGCAATCTTGACAAGAGCAGCACTTGCATCCTTAGGCTCTTCTACAAATTAGAAGCATTTTATATAGGATTCAGGGTAATTAAGAGAGAGATACACGGGTGGAGCATCTGTTTGCAGGGTTATGAAAGAGTTGGATGCAAGCAATCAAATTAAGCTATTCTTGCAGCTCAGAAATTATATCATGTTTATATTCAACTAAAACCCAAGAACCTTGAAAGAGTACAAGAACCAAAACAAATAAGTACCTCAATAAAAAAGTAAGCACAATCAATCAATTGCCCGACTATATTAATCAATTCAGTGCCAAGCCACACAAAATTCTCTGTCCTTGCTTTGGAACATTTACAGTTAAGAACTCAGAGGAGGAGAAAGTGGAAAGCCACATAGTTATTATTATAGTACATACTAAATGAAACTGAACAACCACAGACAAGTGAAGATTGTGGTTTGCTAATAAACTTGGGGAAGGAACAGGGGATAATACACGAAGTAGCAAAGCAAGCTGACATTAATCATACCCCTCACCAACATTGCCGTAGACCGTAGATGTCAAGAAAACCACAGACGAACACCAAAATGACTAGCACCTAACATGCCAATTAAAAGGTTAACTGATACTTATGAGATGGATCAGGTGGTAAGTGATGCGCCAACAACCCCCCCCCCCCAAAAAAAAAAAAAAAACAACCCCTCTCCTGCCCCCTTTTCATAAAGAGATATCCTTCTCAATTAAACCAAAGTATCACCGAAACTTGGTAAAATTCAAAACGAGAGAAGGCAAGAAGTAAAGGCTACAATGGCATGAAACAAAACCACATAAACTTTACACAACATCACCACCACCACCACCACTTTTCAGCATGGGTCCCGCTTTTGCGAGGTCTGGGGAGATCTAGATGTAGGCAACCTTACTACTACTGGCATCCCTGCCCGTAGAGAGGCTGATTCCAAAAGACCCATAAGATAAGATTTTGTGAAAACATTTTATAAAAGAAGAATTTTGTCAAAATATTTTGTGGAGAGAAACTAAGAATAAGTAGGAGAGAATGAAATATGAAGTAATAATAAATTAGGTAGCAATAACTATATAAACATAAGTACAACATAGAGGGAAAAGGTACTACACCTCAATAAATAGCGGTAGGCAAACAATGTCTCTTCCCAGATGACTGTAGTACCTGTATAAAAACACGACATATGAACAAAGAACTCACAACCAAATCTACCTTACTGCAACTGAGAAACAACTACGAGGCTAACTCTCTGAAATCTAAGATCCTAATCCTATCCCGCCATAGTCTCCTATCCTGAGCCATATCCTCCATCAACCCTACAATTTTCAAGTCCTCTCTAATCACCTTGTCCAAACGCTTCCTTGGTCGTCCCCTCCCTCTTTTACCTTCGAGGATGTTAATCCTCTCATATCTTCTCACTGGAGCGTCCACACTCCTTTTCATATGTCCAAACTATCTGAGCCTTATTTATCTCATCTTATCTTCGATGAGAGCCACTTTAACTAAGTCTATAATTACTCCATTACTAATTTTATCTATTCTTATATAACCACACATCCATCTAATCATCCTTATCTCTATTACCATCAACCTTTGAACTTGTGTCCTTTTTTATAGGCCAACACTGCGATCCATACGACACAGCAGGTCTAACTACCATACAATAAACTTTACCTTTTAATCCTACAGGCATCCTCTTATCACACAGTACACCTAAAGCATACCTTTATTTTTACCAACCCACTTTTATGCGTTGGTTAATATCTTCGTCCATATCTCCTTTCTGTTGAATGATGGAGCCTAGATACTTAGACTTCTCGACCTTTGGTATCGCCATCCCATCAATGATGACTTCTCCCCTTGCATCTTCCCTCCCACTGAAACAGCAAAGTAGATATTCAGTTTTCGATCTACTTACTCTAAAGCCTTTCAATTGCAGAGAATGTCTCAATCGCTCCAACTTGTCATTAACTTCCTCTTTGGTCTTATTAATAAGAACAATATCATATGCAACTAAAACACACCATGGTAATTCATCTTAAATCTCATTTGTAAGCTCATCCATAACTAGAGTGAAAAAAAAGATTAAAGCGGAACCCTAACGCAGGCGTATAAACTCTAGCCATTGACAAAACTAAACACTCACAAGCTGAACCGAAATCAAAATAAATCTCCAGCAAGCCATGAATAGAAATTTCGCATCAGAGCCACGCACCTTCAGTTGTCGGAAGACCAGAACATGCTGCAGTCGTTGCTGGAGACACCCACCGTCAAACTTCACATACCAAAGAAAGAAAATCCCAAACCCATATAGTCTAAGAGAGAGAGAAATAGGATGTAAAGACAGAGATTGAAGAGTTACCTGGCGTTGACAGTGGGAACCTTGGTGAATTGAAATTACTGTCAAATTGCGATAAAAAATGCAAGAAATCGATTAAGGGCAAGAAGAGGATACCTCCATGAGTTACTCAACATTAACAGCAAGAATTGCAAATTAAGGGCAAGAAGAAGACAATTGAGAGCGTGCCTGATGCAATGAAGAAGAGATTGCTGGGAAAGCAATTGGAGCAACACTAATTCGCAAGCCAGGGCTGTTGTGTGAAGCAAGTTCTGGTTGTTTTCAGTGAGTACCCGGAAGCATTTGAAGGACGCTGGCAATAGCAGATTGAATGAAACTCGAGGGCTGGAACTATTAAGTCACGCACGCTGCACATGGTGTAATTTCATTTTAATTTTTTTAGCAAAATTTTGATTTTATAGTTATATGAACCTAAATTTTTCCCCTAATAATATTAACTTAGGAGGGAAACTGTCAATTTTCCAATTTTCATTTTTTAATATTAACTTAGGAGGGAAACTGTTAATTTTCCAGTTTTCATTTTTAACTTTCCTCCTCAATTTTTGTACATTCCCTCTTATTGACAATAACGATGAATATTATAACAAAAATAACGAGCAAATTTTTTGTTTGTTGTCTAATAATGATTTTTAGATGAAATTAAACAACAAAAAATACTTTCGTCGTTATTAATAATATTTAACGATAAATTTTATGTTTGATCGTTAAAAAGTGATCATTAAAACTACAGTTTCTAGCAGTGAAAGTTCTGAGTGAGAACACGAAGATTTGTGAGATTCCACAAGTTAGTGTGCTGATCGAGAAATTTCCACCATCACGGAGTGACTACAGGAACTAACTGAAACATAAGAAGAAAGATCTCACCCTACAGGAACTGATCAATCAAATGAGAACAGAAGAAGCTCATTGCCTGAAAGATAGGATGGATTCTCTTTCCTTAAATTGTTCTAAAGCTAATCTAGTTGAATCTGCTGTGCCTTCAAATAGAGACAGGTTTAAATGCAAAAGTAAGAAGAACTAGAAGTCGAGCTATGCTAATCAGCAGAACAAATTCAGCAATAAGATCCAGAAACCAAAGGGGCTAACCTATGTATGCAGCAAGCCAGGGCATAAGGCATACCAATGTTGTCCTCGCAAAGGGCAGTCACAGCTAAACCAAAAGCCTATAGCCCAGGCCAACCTTGCCGAAGGTACAAAAATCAACTGTACATTGGTTGAAGAGGCAAATCTGGTCACAAACAATGCTGAATGGATCTATGATATCAAAGCTTCAAGGCACTTCTGTGCCAACAAAGAGCTTATACAGGACTTTAAAGACATGATAGATGGTGAATGCATCTATACTCTATGACTACTAGAGTTATGGGCAAAAGGAATATTCTTCTCAAATTTACTTCTGGCAAATTACTGTCTTCAAGCAATGTGTTGTATGTATCTTCCCTTCGTAGAAACTTAGTTTTTGGTATACTTCTTAATAAAGTTGGATTGAAGACTATTGTTGGAGATGACAAAATTGTTATCATTCATAATGGGGTCTTTGTTGGGAAGGGATACCTGAATGGAAGTTTATTTTGTACTCAATCTTGCTTCTGAGACCATGAATGGAATGTTTCAAGTTCTGTTAACATTGCTAAGTCTGTGGATTTATGGCACGGTAGGTTAGGTCATGTTAGTTTTGCATCCATTAAATGACTCAAACATATGAAACTTATATCTGTTGTGAATGCTGAGAATTTCACCGAATGCCTAGTGTGTGTAGAAACAAAATATGCCAAAAAACCCTTAAAGTCGGTTACTAGCAGACAAACAACATTGCTAGAACTAGTACATTCAGACTTAGCTGACTTCACAAACTCAGCTAGTAAAGGAGGAAAAAGGTATTACATCACCTTTGCAGATGACTGCTCTAGATATACCAAAGCCTACCTCCTTAGGTCCAAAGGAGAGGTTGATGAAATGTTTTTGAAATAAGTACAAAACCAATTGGACCAAAAGATTAAGAGACTTAGAACCGATAGGGGTGGAGAATATGAAACTAACTCTCTGACAACCTTTTGTAAAAAAAATGGTATAATACATAAGGTTAGTGCACCCCATACTCCCCAACAAACATGGATAGCCAAATGCAAAAATAGAACTCTTAAAGAAATGATGAATATCATGCTTTTGGGACTTCTTGATTATATGTGGGGGGGAAGCTATTTTATCTGCTTGCTATATTCTTAACAGAGTAACCCATAAGAAGTTAGACCAAACCCCTTATGAAATGTGGACAGGCTACGCTCCTAATTTGAGTTTCTTAAGGGTGTGGGGGTGTTTGGCTGAAGTTCGCCTACTTGATTTTAAATGAGAAAACACAGGTCCTAAAACCTTCAATTCTGTGTTTATTAGTTACGTCCAAAATAGTGTTACACATAGATTCATGTCATTGAATGACTTCTCTATTAGTGAGTCTAGGGATGCAGAATTTTTTCAGCATGTATTTCCTTTGAAAAAGATTGATTCTACTATTGTGCATGAAATCATACTCGTGCATGACAATGTGCCTTTGTCTACTTCCAGTTCTGGTGTTAGAATCCCAGTTGATGAATCTAGGAGGAGTAGGGGACCTAGAGTTGAGACTAGTTTTGGTCCTGACTTTCTCACTAATTTTTTGATTGAAGACTTTGACGTTAATTTCTTGTCTAATGAACTAGTATCTACTTTCTTCCTCGAAAAAGAACCAAAAACCTATGAAGAGGCTATGAGGTCTATAAATGTTAGTTTCTGGAAAGAAACCATTAAAAATAAATTAGATTCCATAGTATCTAATCAAACTTGGGACTTGGTTGAGCTACCTAAAGGTTGCAAACCCATTAGTAGTAAATAGATCGTCAAAAAGAAGTTAAGACCTCATGGTTTGATAAATATAAAGCCAGACTGGTGATAAGAGGATTTAACTAGAGAAAGGGGCTTGACTACTTTGACATATATTCTTCTATGACTAAGATAGCCACCATTAGAGCTCTAGTCGCCTTAGCTGCCATCCATGGTCTTGTAGTGCATTAAATGGATGTGAAAACAGCATTCCTTAATGGTGACCTAGAGGAAGAGATTTATATGACTCAACCTGAGGGTTATACAATTCCTAGACAAGATAATAAAGTATGCAAGCTTAGGAAATCTCATTACAGCCTTAAGCAAGCTCCTAAATAGTGGTATGAAAAATTTGATAGCACAGTAGCACAAAATTAGCTTTGTTGTGGACACCTCTAATTTCTGTGTGTATTCAAAGGTAATAGGTTCAGATTGTGTGATAATATATCTATATGTAGATAACATGTTGATATTTGGTACTAATATACATGTTGTTAATGAGATTAAAAAATTGTTGTCTTTTCATTTTGAAATGAAGGACATAGGTGAAGCTGATTTAATCCTAGGGATTAAAATTAGAAAGACTAATGATAGTTTTTCTTTATGTTAGTCTTATTACATTGAGAAAGTATTGAAAAAATTTAACTGCTTTGATGTGCTTCCAATGATAACTCCTTATGACCTAACACACATCTTAAAAAGAATAAAGGGCCTACTGTCTCCCAAAGTAATTATGCTAAAATCATAGGGAGTGTGATGTTCCTTATAAACTATACTCGACTTGACATTGCTTATCTATTAGTTGACTAAGTCATTAGACTCATAACTTTAGGAAAGAACATTGGGATGCATTATATCGTTTCTTAAGTACTTGAGAGGTACTATGGACTGGTGTTTGTATTTTAGTAAATTTCTTGTTGTGCTAGAAGGATTTTGTAATGCAAACTGGGTCTCTGATAGCGATGAAGTTAGTTCTACTAGTGGTTATATATTTACCTTAGTGGAGGATCTATTTCGTGGAAGTTTGCCAAGCAGACTTGTATAGCTTACTCCATCATGAAAGCTGAATTCATTGGTCTTGAGTTGGCAGGTCAGAAGTGGAACAGCTGAAAAACCTACTGGTAGATATCCACTGTTGAAGAGGCAAGCTATGGCTATTTCCCTTCACTGTGACTCGCAGGCAGCAATCGGAGTTGCACATAATAGCGTGTACAATGGAAAGAAGAGACATATCCGCATCAGACATAGTGCTGTAAAACAGATGCTAAAACATGATGTCATCTCCTTGGAATATGTGAGATCCAAGACAAATTTAGCAAATCCACTAACCAAGGGCTTAACTAGGCAAATAGTTCTCCAGACGTCAAAGGGGATGGAACTGAAGCCTATAGATTGAGATAATATGCTGGATACCCACTTGTGGTTAAACGAACCATATTAGTCTCAAGATGCACTACATCTCCATGCTTATGGCATATGATAATGCTTCTGAGAGGTTAAGCTCTTATGCTCTTAATGGAACCATAGCCCGTTGGGGTGATGCTACTAAGACACACTTGATGGATTCACCGATTGATATGTGTGAGGTTGAGCAAAGTCTTGCTCTTAATAATTCCATAGCCATGATTGTGGTAGTCCATGTTGAGATGCACTTAATGGAATTACCTACGTAAGTATGAAGGTGTGGCCGCCTTCTATGAGAGACTCTGGGCTGTCTCTCTAGAACACTTATGAGACCTAAGGTATGTGCATGGCCTTAAAATGTGCAAGTGACTTATCGCGGAATATAGAATGATCATAAGGGTTGATGTGTGTTATGGGGGTCTCAATTAGGGTCTATCAATTTTAAGTTTCATTCACTTGATAGACACGGTTGTTGCCCTACTTCACTACCTATCAATTTAATTAAGAGATATTGATGCTTAAGTGTCTAATCCTTCCTTTGCCCACATTTTCTCTTCGCTAATCTGTATGCCATTAGTGGTGGAATTGTTATGTGTAATGGCATTCACTAGCTCCTTTCTTTCCCAATCCCCTTTTGTCTCACATAGGTGGTTTTGAGAGTTGAAGTGGGGTTTATGTTTACCTTCTTACTTTGGGCTTGTTGAATAATATTGGGCTTGGTTTTTGTGGGGTTATGGAGTGTAGGTAGACACCACAAATGCACGCGCACCTGCCGGCCGGGCGTGACGCGGTACAGCCTGCTAATTTTTTAGACAAAATTTCCTTTAATATTTTTGTCCGTTGGCTGCAGATTTTTCTCCTATTATTTTCTCCTTAAGGGTTAGTTGACTTGTTTTTTAGCAGAAAGAGTGATGATCCTGGTTTTTAGCCAGGAATACACTATGCACCACAAATGTTCCTTCTTTTCCTCACCTTCAACAGCTCCACTCAACAGTATAAATAGCCTCATCCCTTGCACTTTCAAAGAACACCAACAATCTCCTCTCCTTTCTCCTCTTATCTCTCCTTTCTACTGTTCTTTTCTCTGTTCTGGGTAATTATAGTCTTTTGTATTCCAAGCTTCTCACCTGAGTGTACGCGTTCAGCAAGCTAGCTGTGTAAACCTTAGCAACAAACGACTATTTTCGATTTGCACCGAGGTTGAGCCGAAGCTTTTAAGGCAGTGGTACCCCCATGACACAGCTCCAGTTGCCATTCCCTTGCCATTGATTTACACCTATTTTTCTTACATATTTATCTTTGTAAGCACGGTGGAGAAGATCTTCATCAAACTCCACAAGCTTCCATGCTTGTCTATCTAAAAGAGCTTGTTCAAATGATGAAGGTATCCAAACCTGTTCCCCCCCCCCCCCCCCCATTTTGGCCAACAAAGGAACTTCCAATTCCTCAAATGAATTTTACACTTCTGGTTAGATATACCCACCATACTGAGCTGTAGTCGAATGATTCTCCTCTAATAGGTACTTCCAAATTTTGAAGATGCTCATCATATATGTTGGAATAACTTGCACCACTATCTGCCCAAGTATCTCATTTCCTAGATCGAAAAGCAGTTTCTCCCTGTAGCACTAAATCTTCTTCCAAATGTACCCAAGAAGTGTCGAAAAAGAGAGAGTGAATTCCTTCTGTGATGTGAACCAACCCTAGAAATGAATAAACTCCCATATCAATCCACTATCCTTCATCTTTCACCATGCATTATAAAAATTGTGACTCCCTTTCGTACTTGTTTGACCACGAATGTGCTAGCGTGGTGGAGAAAAACTCTAATTTGTAAATTCGAAATACTAAACATGTTTATAATCGTAGCTAGGTAAAAAGAAGGCATTTCCCTTAGTTGCATCTGCAGAAGGAAGAACTCCGTCTGTCCACGGTTACTTGCATGGTCAATGGAAGGCAAGCAAGGCCCAATACTCAATGAAACAAAGGATGGGACTATTTTTTCATTTGAGCACCCCAAATCCAAATATATTCAAGTTATTTATTAAAGAAAATGCTTCTTTACACAAAGACACCTCGGCCTCTTGCTTTTATTCTATCATTGACTACCTCTTTCCACTCCACCTCTTCCCTGGTTTCCCTAATTTATTCTTCGCCAACTGTAGATCTTTGATGCTTATTTATGTATCTGCATCTTTGTCTTGATCTCTCTCTTTGGTTCAGAAAATGTCTTGTAGACTTGGGCAATTTTAGAATCAATTGATCTTAGCCATCCCTAAGTTGAGCGCATGTGAGGTCAAATTACTCTATATATTTTGATTTCCTATGTTTTTTTTTGCTTGTTTTCTTTAATACATGGGTTTCATTGATGATTGATGTGCAAGGTAAAGAGAGTCTTGCTTGTGTACCTTATGCCTTTTTCATAGATAAGTATCCTAGACCTTTTCTAGTTTGTTTGTTGAAGCTAATGCAGTATTTGTGCAGCCGAAACATAGGTTCATTATCTTTGGAAAGCTTTATTTCAATTTTTTGTCTTTGGAAAGCTTTATTTCAATTTTTTTTTCTTTAGAAAGCTTTATTTGCAAAATTATGATGTTCCTTTGGTAATCTCTTTATGTTCATTTTTACTAGATCTATTATGCGAGAGAAGAGTATGTTGAATCTAATCCATATTACTCGTCCAAGCCTAATTATCAGACTGCTTCTGGGCCTATACAATTTTTTTGTTCTATTTTATTATGTTTACACCTAATGCTAATTATGTATGACGTTGTTTCCCCACCAGTACAAAGGCTTACCATTTGGGTTATACTACTTGATCTAGGTTTATTATCTATACTAATGATTTTATGCCTAATCAAAGGAGATGTCCTTAAAACTAGATTATTATGAAAGAAATTTCTTAGAACACTTAGGGGATTAAAAAGCACAGGTTGTCTAGGAAATAAAACTCCTAGCACACACAAAATCCTGCTTTTCCTACTTGAAACTATAGTCAATGGAAATAATATACGAAAAGTACTTCTCGTATTAGGATCTGAGCGCTTTGACCATGTACTATTTAGTAACCAATTTGGAGGTCTTACAGTCATTTGGAATAATGGTTAAATCCATGCATTTGTCTTAATTAAAGAACAAAGAGCAATTCATACGCTCATTCATGATGCGAAAAACAAAATTCTATAATCTCAGGTATATATGTCCCTGTCTAAAGCTTGGATGAAAATGATTTCTAGAATCATCTCATAGAATTAAACAGTGTTATAGATATGCACAGGTGTATAGTGCGAGCTTTCAATGAGATAGCCTATCCTAAAAATAAAAAAAGGTGAGCTAGTGTCGTCTAATCATAGATTTCAGTGTCTTAATAATTTTGTTTCAATGATTGATGCAGAATGTTTACAGGTTATTAGAAAATTATTCAATTGGAACAAAAGGGTTCACACTTACTTTGTTTATGAAAGGTTGGATATAGCAGTAGCTAGAAAAAGATTGGACGACGCTATGCCCTAATGCTTTTGAGATGCGTGACATCTTTATGTGTACGGATTATTTCCCTATAATAAGATCGACTGATGAGCAACAGTTAAAGAATAAATTGTTTCCTTTTTGCTTTCAAAACTTTTGGTTCAAACATCAGCAAGCTGATACTTTTGTAGCCAAAAATTGGAAAAATACTTATAAAGGAACAAACATGTTCAATTTTACTCAGAAATTGAAAGCTGCTAAATATGATGTTAAAGAATGGTCTAAAAAGAACTTTGGGAATCTCTAAGAAAAATTAACTAAAAATGCCTAAAAGATAGAATATTTAGAGGAATGTTACTATCTGATCCAAACAACTATAGATGTAATTCTTGGACGTAACAACTTCCTAAACAAAGAGAGAAAATGATGCGTTTTAACCAGAAATATTGGGGTAAATTGGCTAGGAAAGAATGGCTGATATATGGTGATCGAAATTCTAAATTTTTCCAAAGGAGCGTAAACTGGAGAAGGAAAAATAAATTAACTATTAAATTACATGATGATTGTGGAGTATTGCTTAAGGACCAAAAATTAATTGCTGAAAAATTTATATCAGATTATACTCAGAGATTTAAGTCGGCATATAACATGAGTAGAATGCTTCCTAGTTTGGGTGTACCCAAATTAATCTCGACATCTCAAAATGCTGACCTTATTCAACTACCAAATCTATGAAGTAAGAAATGCTCTCTTTAATATTGATTCTAATAAAACAACATGATCTGATGGTTTTGGTGCTAGTTTCTTTATGAATTACTAGCATCTCATTAAGAAAGATCTATTCAATTGCACTTTAGAATTCTTTTTGAATGGGAAATCCTTAGAGATGTTAATCATGCCTTTGTTGCTCTAATTCCAAAGATAAGTAATCCTTTACATACTAGTCATTTTAGACCCATCAGTAATTTATAAAGTTTTCTCTAAGATTTTAGTTAATAGATTAAGACCTCTACCTGATAAAATTATTTCACTATTTCAAAGCACATTTACTTCAGGAAGATTAACCCATGACAACATTTTGTTGACCCATGAGATCATGCATAATTTCAAGAGTCTAAACATAAATCTAGATGGGTAGCGATTAAGCTTGACATAGAAAAGGTAAATGATAGATTAGATGGGATTTCATCCTTAAAAGCATGCAAGAGTTAGGATTTGACCGAAAACGGAGTAATTAGATTCATTCAAACAAGAGGAGCTAGGCAGGGAGACCCCTAATCTCCATGCATCTTTATACTATGTATGGAAGCTTTAAGTTAGAAACTATAAGGAAGCTAATGTACATAAGTTTGAAACAGAAGTTAAGCTTTGTCCAAAAGCTATAACAATTCCTTGCCTTCTCTTGGATGATGACTATTTGTTTTTCTTCAAAACAAATTCTAGTAGCTATAACAAGCCCAGTAACATTCCAGAGAACTTTTGTTCTAATTCATATCAACTAATTAATTATCACAAATCAGTTCTCACATTTACATGAAACTCCTCACCCACACAAAAGTAGTTAGCAACATCAAATTTCAACATTTCACATACAGAGAGTCTCCAGGCAAGTACAAAAAAAAGACCATATAAAGACGGAATCAGGGATGAAATAGGGCTTATCAGCCACGGAATTTTCATATCAGTGACGGAATTGGCGACAGAAGACGGATGTCGGATTTTCGCTCGCCTCTGAGCACCTGGCGATGGAATTTTGAAATTCCATCGCAGTGAACGATGGAATCAGCAACGGATATTGCAACATACTTTTTTTGGCGGGGAAAAATTGGCGGGGCGGGGAGCGACAGAGTGAAAAATCCGTCGCCACCACCGACGGAAATAGCGACGGTCAGTGATGGATTTTTCACTCCGTCGCGACCTTCTGCCCCAAAAAAATAAATATTTCCATTCCGTCGCCGGTCCATCACTAAGTTTCTAATTTTTTTAAAATAACAATGCTTGTTTTTGATTGTATCCCTTAATACATACATTTCAATCCTTGCAAGAAATTGACAACAAATTTACACTCAATCAACATCCAATGGCTTCAAATATGACTTCATTCAAAGCATTCTCAACAATTTCAAGCCACACAAAGGTGGAATGTCACATCTAAAGCAGCACTTCCAACCAAGGGTTTTGAATTCACAAAGTATAAGTCCCAAATAAGGTCTCTACATATCACAAACTACAAATTCAATCAAACCAGAAGTTGCTAGTAACTAAAAGTAACGTTATATTTGCAGAAGAAGGAGAAGCAGGCACCAAATGGGAGCGGAATGAAATAAGCACCAAGGGGAGGGGAATGAAATAAGCACCAATGGTAGGGGAAGTAAGCAGAAAGATATATACTCCATTAAGAACCAAACAGGAGAGCCACCAGCTGGGGAAAAACTGCAACCAACTCAATCACCAAGGTGAGAATCATCCTCATCCTCATCCTCTTCCTCTTCCTCTTCCTCATCCTATTTATGTTGCGGATGATGAGTAAATAGTGGCTGAGATCCCGAGCCAGAAGCTTGTTACATTTGGAAGAAAGCTTGGATGCGCTGATCGATGCTCATCCTTTATTGGCTCAGTTGTTAGTTGCTTTGGGTGAACAATTTGTTGGATTTCTCCAGTTGCTTGCATTTTTCCATAAGCAACCGGTAGCTTTCAGCTTGTAAAGTTAGCTCACCCCCCAAGTTGGTTACTACACCCCTTAAGTCATTGAGCTCTTGTTGCGATAGCGTATAATCGGTACCTACTGACATGCATTTAAGTGAAGTATGCATTAGTATTGCAATTAAGTGAATTCATCGTACAACCATGTTCATTGAAACTTTAATATGAAAACTGTACCGGCTCTTTGAGTAGGACTGAAGTAATCGGATTTTCTAATGTTGACAGCCTCATCCCCAATGCCATAAATATGACCCTTCTTGTTCTTGTACGTCTTCACCCACAACTTATTTGGGTTGGCTGGTTTGGATCTTGAGAAGTGCCATTCCCGATCCCTTGAGAGTTGATAACATCGTGGAAATCACGTTCAAAGGATTCCTACAATACTACAACATACGTAAGAAATCATGTATATTACAATTAATGAAAGTAAAGTATACAAGTTCATGTTAAACTACCAATAAAGATTGAGAATAGCTAATTGCCTACATATGCTTGTTGTGATTTCTTATCAACCCAAAGGGTATCTTCTTTGCGATGGAGTTTGTGAGTGCGACAATTCAAAAATCGTGAGCTCCGTCCTAAGTTGTTCCCTCTATGTACGTGTCAGAAAGAATGATGTCAACCACAAGCCAAACAACAGTATTGAAGTTAAAGAAATACATAGCAAATTCATTTACCAGATGTCGCCTATGATCATGCATAGGGATAGAGCCACAGGTGTGGAGAGATGGGCCACCACTTTTTGGAATACCCAGTCGGTTCTTCTGGGTCGTTTCACGCAATTTCTTGTAATGTTCATTCATCCAGTGCTGTTGGAGTCCCACTGATTGAGCATTACCAAGCCAAACAAACTTCTTGTTATGCTTCCTTGCTCTTCTAAGGAAGTCTCTCAAGCATGCATTGCCTCGGTTTTCAAAATTCCTTCTTATACGGTCCTCATGGACCGGATCCCAAGTAAACCAATTCTACAATTATAAAAACAACAAACACATCAAATAATACAATAGTAATTTATCATGTTCACACAAACTGTTAATATGTAGTCACTATAGTTACCTTGAACTCTCCAAACCACAAATCTCATACTGGTTTGGGCACTTTTTCCCAAGTAGGCCAAGCTCCGTTATATTTGCTTTGAAATATGAGCGAAATCAACTAACAGCACCATTACTGGAGAGAAACCTAATTGAACATGACACATCAAATTGATTACTTGTAATGCAAAATTCATGTAGTAGTTCATAACATATAACAATTGAAGACTTACCCGTTACCATCTGGCTCAATCCAAGTCTTTGCTCAAGTGCTCCCATGATTGGATTGTGCTTCACTTTCACCAGTTACAATGTTGTCTTGGGACTGGTTTGTGTTAGGGTCAATAGGCTGGGGAGTAGGCTGCACAGTGTTCACAAAATGGGGGTTTGGAGGAATGTTGTAGGCAAATTGGCCGTACATGATGCTTTGGTTGGGAATGTATGAGGTCTGATGATGGAAAGCCCTAAATAGGGGAGGCATTGGTCCTGAAATACCTGGTATGTAAGCATCCATTGTGGCTCCTGGGTGAACTGGGGTATGAGGTACTTGGGGGAAGATGGATCAATATCCATTGCGATCGGATCTACGGCAGAGCTCCTACGCCCTTGTCCTCTACCTTGAGTGGAGAACTTACCTCAACGAGAACTAGAATCCATACCTGAAATAGGCGACAACAAATGCAAGTACAAATATATAATAATTGCATATATCAACCGTTTACTTAGACATCATAATAGGTATGTAAGTAACACATATTTTACAAAATTCATTCATACAATAAAGGAAAGTCACAACCAATACTTTGACATGCAATGTACTAAAATACATAAGAATTCATAAGCACTTAATCATCTGCATCATCATTATCATTGTCATCGTCATCGTCGTCATCATCATACATATGCAAATTTTCTTCTACTTCATCTATTTTATTACTGTCATCCCACTCGCCCTCTTCATCACCCTCATCATTCTCTACCTCATCTATCTCGTCATTATCCTAAATGAATGAAAACCCCATTTCATTATTAACCTCTTTCGGTGGTGCACTTTCATCCACTAGTGAAGTAAGGATGGGGTCATTCACAGGTTCAACGATTGTCATCATGTTCGTTTGTTGGTAGGCCGTAGGTAGAGTGTACTGCTTATCCACTTTCGCCCTTGGTTTGGTTGGTATGACAACAAGCCAATTGGCCCTATCCTTGAGCAATCTGCATGTGGCATGAAATATACTTGTGATGCGGTGTTCGGGAAGATAAATGGGTCATACTTTCGGTACCTCCTTATACGGTGGACCTCAATAAGTTTGCTTAGTTTATGAGATCGTGTCTCGCAATTTAATGTGGGATCGAACCACTCACAACTGAATAACACACATCGTTTAAGTGGTTTGCGTATGTACTCAATTTAGACAATATCCTTTAGTACACCATAATAATCATTTTCAATATCGCCTTCCCCCGTGCCACAAGCACCAACACCACAATTATATGTTCTCTTCCCGACGCTGCGAGCTTCTGTGTGGAATTTGAATCCATTTACTCTATATGCCGTCCACGTCGACACATACCGATTTGGCTTCGCAGCTAATTGTGTCAAGTAGCAATGTTTGTCGGCCTTGAATAGTTAAATGTAATGCACCTAAGGTGACATAACATGTGGTTTTAGTGAATACAATGCATCTAATTAACTGTTATGTTAAAATTATGAATAAATGAGTTGTAATACTTACATTCTGACTAAACCAATGTGCAAAATGAGTTTCGATGATGGTGTCAACATCAACGTTGTAGACATTGGGACGTGTAGTTCTGACTTGTTATGTGAAAATTCTATCACATTTTATGAAGCCTATTAATACACTTGCGCTCCCAATGATAAACTCAATTGGAGGTTAAGATACCACTCACCCTATATAAGGTTTTACTTCATCACAATTTAACAGCACGTGAAGATGGGTAGCAACATATTTGGCGTCTATGAGATACCTTGATCTTTCCCTACCAATAGCGGTCCCTTGCGATTCAAACACAGATAGAGTTGGAAAATGATTAATATGGTCATCGCCATCCTCATTTCTCCTGCATCTAGTGCACATGGAGAGCACATTAGAGTCGAAGTAATAGGAGGCGAAAAATGTCCTCTTAGCTTCTAGGTATGCTTCTGTGATTGAACCTTCAGGACACGCTTCTTGCTTTATCTTTTTCTTCAATCGGCCAAAGAACCTAACAAATTCACAATTGTATTCACTTCTAAGTG
This sequence comes from Carnegiea gigantea, assembly GCA_029747015.1. Taxonomy (NCBI): domain Eukaryota; kingdom Viridiplantae; phylum Streptophyta; class Magnoliopsida; order Caryophyllales; family Cactaceae; genus Carnegiea; species Carnegiea gigantea. The sequence goes on along the minus strand of JAKOGI010003098.1, from coordinate 33,365 downwards.
ATTCCACATAAAGAATTGAGATAAGGTTTCATCGATTATAGTGTACTTTACTTCTCAAATGGATACATCCGTCAGTATTGTACTGGACCACCAAGCTAAGCCTCTTCTGCCGAATGCACTGGCAGGTGCTCCAGTACATTGGAAAAGCCATGAGAAAAAATGGTCTCCAACTTACATAATGATGACAATGTTGCGATGCATTTCCTCAAGCATATCCTCTCGTAATGTTGTTGAGCATAAGTTCTTAAAGAATTGGCTTATCTCAATAAGAGGTTTCAAGACATCATCTAGGAGCGCACCAAAGGCAATGGGTAAAAGAGTCTCTATGAATGCATGACAATCATGACTTTTCATGTTGTTGAACTTTGCCTCATTAGAGTCCACGATATTCCTCAAATTAGAGCAATATCCATTAGGCATTTAAAGCTCCTTTACCCATTCACACAACTCTCTTCGTTTATCCACAGGAAGTACGAACTTCGCTTTTGGTTTAACAGGCTTACCATTTGGGCCTGGATGTAAATGTAATTCTGGTCGATTACATACTTCTGCAACATCCATTCTTGATTTGGCATTATCCTTTATTTTTCCATGGACATCCATAATAGTGTTAATAACATTTTCAAAGAACTTCTTTTGAATATGCATTACATCCAAATTATGGCAGAACAATTGGTATTGCTAATAAGGCAACTCCCAGAATATGCTCTTCTTCGTCCAGTTGTGCTTATTTTTTTTTAAATCCTGGTATGACAAAGTCACCATTTGTAGCTACCATTGGGTAATCTTCCACCTCGGCATAAAGTTCTTCCCCAAATAGTCAGCGAGGAGGACCCTTGTAACAATTCTGCCTTTCCTAAATGATGTTCTATTTCTTCTAAGCACATGATTCCTTGGCAGAAAACACCGATGGCAATCGGACCATGAGAATTTACCTCCATTTCTCAATCTGAAACCCTTTTGCTGTTTCATACATACAGGGCATGCCAATGGGCCATTAGTACTCCACTCAGATGACATTCCATGTGCGGGGAAATCATTGATGGTTCATATAAGTGCAACCTTCATCTGAAATGTATGCCCTGTAGAAATGTCGTAAGTCTCAACTCTAACTTTCCACAACTCTTTCAACTCATCAACAAGAGGTTGTAAATATACGTCTATCTTGTTCTTGGGATTTTTGGGGCCGGGGATTACACAAGTCAAGAACACAAATGGTGTGGTCATACACATTTCAGGGGGGTGGTTATAAGGTGTAACTACCACCGGCCAAATAGAGTATGATTTTGAAGACAAAGTGTAAGGATTAAATCCATCAGCACATAAGCCAAGCCTCATATTCCGAGGCTCTGCAACAAATTTAGGGTACTTGGTATCGACATGTTTCCATCCTGCCCCATCTAATGGATGACATAATACACCGTCCTTACGCCGATGTTCATAATGCCATCTCATGTGCTCTGCAGTACATTTTGATGCATACAACCTCTGCAGTCGAGGTTTTAACGGCAAGTAATGCATCCTTGAGTATAGCAATGGATTCTAATTCCTTTGTTGTGACCTTTGCCTCTTCCATCTTGAATGCCCACAAAACTTGCACTCATTCAGGTTTGCGTCCTTCTTATAAAATAGCATGCAACCTTTCCGGTAACAATTAATTTGGACAACATCGTTGCCGAGATCTTTAACAGCCTTCTTCGTTTGCCTATAGTTGTTTAGCATGCGGTTGTTAGGTGGACACATCTCCTTCATTAATTGAACAATTTCATTGAAACAATTTTGTGGCATGTTATAATCAGATTTGATACTCAACAGTCTCACCGCAGCAGAGAGCTCACTGTGGGTAGAACAACCATCATATAAAGGTTGTTGACCAGTTATAAAATGGTTCTCGGTAAGTGCTTGACCCCTCTTCCTTTACATTTTGATTTGCTATTATAGCATCATCAACCATGTCCTTCATCCGATCTATGTAGGATTCATAGTAGTCATCATTGATATGACTTTAACCTCCAACTTCGGAAATTTTACTATTTGAATACCCAGAATTATATTGCTGAGGTTCTGTTTCCCCATGACTTATCCAAAACCAATACCCTTACACAAAACCCTTATACATAAGGTGCATCTTGACCTCATCGGGTATCAAGTACACCCTATTTTTGTGTTTCGCACAAGGGCATCTATACTTTCTCCCATTCAGAAACTCTGTCTGTCTACGTGCAAATTGATCGAATTAGTTTACTCTATCCAGAAATTCTTGTATATAACCACTACGATCAGGCAGTAATCTATTATACATCCACTTACGATGTGGAGGACCATTCATATTCTGCTCAAATAACAATAACCGCATAAGGTATTTGATAAGAATTAATTTCAATTAAAATTATAATAATTGTATAAATTACTCAATTATATATTATATATGTTGCTTATAAATTCCAACAAATGTATTTACATTCTTACGAATTTTAAAAAATTAATGATTCAATTCATTCAAACTTGAGCATAAATGACCACCAACATATCAAATTTCAATTTAAAATTACCAAACCTAAGTCTAGATTATATTTGGCAAAATTTTGAAACAAATTAAAGCTACAATCACATTTCAGCAAAATTATAAACTAAAATATTTCGTTCCATACACCAACATATCAAATTTCAACTTCACATTACCAAACCCAAACCCTAAATTGTATTGAGCAAAATCTTCAAACAAGTTAGAGCACACAAATACCACATTTCAATAACATTACTATCAACTAAAGCATTTCATTCCACCAACACATCAAATTTAATTTCACATTACCAAACCTAAACCTTAAATTGCATTGAGCAAAACCTTCAAACAAATTAGCGCAATAACCTCACACAAATACTGTTGAATTAGTATATTCAGTTTTGATGACAACAAACCCAAGTATAAAATGCTCTTAAGTAATGTTGCTGCAAACAAAGTTCTCCAAACAGGCATACACTGTTATTTTCAAAATGCGTCTTAACTTGTTTGCTGAATGTTGAGAACAAGTCTTAAGAACAGGTCTCATACCTTGACGACTCACGCTCAAGTCAAGAACACCACCTCGATAAGTTGATTGTGTGCTAAGATCAGTTTCTGAACTCAAGCAATACAAGAACAACCTGGCAAACAGGCTAGGTGTTTCAAGGACAATCCAGCAAATAGGCCTTTCTGAACTCAAGCGATACAAGAACAACTTAGCAAACAGGTTGGTCTAGGTGGTTGGGGCAGCGTATTCATCTTGAACAAGATGACTGGATCTACAACAAGATGTCTTGGGTAATTTAGGTTTTATTTTTTAGACTCTTGTTAATATGCCAATCTTGAAAAGTCTCTAACTAACCACTCTTGAATCGGTTGCGCTATTTGCTTCAGAACACCAAGTTTGAACAACCCTGTAAACAGGGTACCTAGGGTGTTTCTGAACTGCAACGGCCAAACCCGGTTACTTTGGAAAACTTATTTTGGTTGGCCAAAAGCTCTAATATATTTTGATAAAATTCCAAGACAACAATTTTAGCTGTAGAAAATCTTTTTGATATGAAAATCCCTTGGGAGATTTGCAAAACTGATTTTGGAAAATATTTACCAAAACCGAAAATATTTCTTTCTTATCCTTTGGGAAGTGATTAATTCAAAATTCAAAGCTGAGATTCTTTCCCATGTATCTCACGGCTATTTTTAAAGGGGAAAAGATAGACTTTTATCTTCCAAAAATCAAATCCCTACAATATTGGAAAACTCTATCCTCATTGATCTTTTAGCCGTTGGAATTCTTTGTGCTAAGCAAAAATCTTTCTTTGCTAAACATAGCTGATTTTATCACTTCTCCTTGTTTTTGACCGTTGGATTTTTTGTTTAAAATCTCAACATTTCACTCCCATTCATGAGAGGAGAAAAAACGAGAAACATACACAACATACGCAAAAAAGGGGAAAATTACAAAAGTGGTTTTTCTAGTGAGAAGAATTTTTCGAGCTACTCTTGAGAAAAGAAAAACCGAGACAAGTTATGTTTAAGCTGAGCTTTCAAGATATTGGCATACTAGGACCTCATTGTACCTTACATCTGCTTAAATCAGAAGCACCCCCGTAAAGTGTTTTGTAACCCTGATCTTGGATCAGAAAAGTGAGTGAGTGGTCCTCAGTCGTGTGGACTTTGGACGTGTCCAATCTGGTGAGATTTGGACGTGGTGTAACCTTTCTTAGAAAAGAAGGTTACGTGGTTGCAAGTTGTAACAAGGTGTGTTACATTTGTAACGTGTGAAGCCCGTTAGTGAAAGTGGTTAAATCCTACACGAGGTAGGTCGTGGTTTTTCACACCTCAGTTGGGCTAGAGGTGTTTTCCACGGAAAAATTGTGTGTGCTTTATTTCCGCATTTATCTTGTTGATTTTCGCCTTTGAGCAAATTGAAAACATCTGGTGCAAACAAGTCAGAAGGTTGTTTGTAATTCGAGAACAACCTCTGCAATCAAGAGGGTGTTTGCCAGTAAGTACGCGAAAATCGAACACCACAATTCACCCTCCCTCTTGTGGGTAAGTACTCCTAAATACAACAAATACCATATTTCAACAACATTATCAACTAAAGTATTTCATTCCACCAACATATCAAATTTTAACTTCAAATTATCAAACCTAAATCCTAAATCACATTTAGTATAATCTTCACACAAATTCAAGCAATAACCTCACATAAATACCACATTTCAATATAAATATGAACTAACTATGAAATTCTAACAATATAATACAAATATTTATGGAAAGTACAAGTAATTTAGTTGAGAAAAAATACCTCAATTTGCTTGATTTACCGGTGGTGAGGGGCGTGCAACGGCGGCCGGTGGCTGAGGGAAGGCGGTGGATAGTGGTGGTCAGCAGCAGCTGTCGGCGGTGAAGGCTGGGGGTGGCTGGTCGTTGACGGCTAGGGGTGGGCGATTTCACGGTGTCTCTCTGTCTCCCCCCGTTGTCGTAGATGCCGAATGAAACCAGAATAGATATGGTTTCATTTTAATTGGCTGGCGACGGAATCAGTGACGGAAATTCCATCCCTAGCCCTAACTTTTTTTTTTAAAATCGGATTTTGGAAAAATTCAGAATTCAAATTAATATTTCCGTCGCCACGCCCGTCGCCATCATTGAAAATTAGCGACGGATTCCTATTTCCGTCGCTAAATCCGTCGCCCACTCTACCTTTTTCGTAATAGAAATTATCCATCGCCATATCCGTTGCTGAGCTCGTCGTTAAAATAGTCCGTCGTTGAGCTCCGTCATTATTTTGTGCTTTTCTAGTAGTTGGGTTGCCCAATATTCCAAGGGCAACCTAGTAACTCAACCTTCCAAGAAAGTATCAACAAAGCAACCATTAAGTTAGAAGGATGAAATGCCAACTACTTATCTAAAATAGAACAACTTTGATATAGTCATAACTAGAATCACTTCCAGCACATACGATGCACTGTTTCCAACTTCCAAACGTTACAAGTAATTATCTTGATAAACTTAATATACGAATTTTTTTAGAAAAAATCAAATATGGAAATAAGATTACCGCTTATACCATGGGATAAGGTTTATATGTCTAAAAATGAGGGCGAAGTAGGACTATGCAAGACAGAAGCTGTTAATAAGGTCTTTCAATGAAAACTTGCTAGGAAAGTGCTTATAAATAAATCTAGCCTTTGATTGCAATCTATTACTGCTCGATATATACAAAGGTCCAATTTCTTTCATTATAAGAGGAAGAGTACTTATTCACTAGTATGAAAAAGTATATTCAATTGTACAGACATGTTGAAGAAAGGCATAACGTGGAAACTCGGTAAAGGAGATACCATTTCATTTTGGTTCGACAATTGAATAGAAAACCGTAACTAGTTGAAACCCTAAAGATTATTAAAGATGACATCCTTAACCCACAAGCAAAGGTTTGTGATTTCATACAGCACAGCAGTCATTAGGACATTCCAAAACTGGTACAGACAAAGAAAATACAGGATATTTCTATCCATGTCCACAACGTGAAGGACTCACTTTGTTGGGGGCTAAATAGCTCAGGAGAATTTAGCATAAAATAGATTACATGGGTAGCTCACGATATCCAGCCTTATGACTCCACTATGTGGCAATTTAAATGGATTTTGCAAGTTGGTTCCATGCCAAAGATTAAAATTTTCAAATGGAAACTTTATCATAAAGCACTTTCAGTCAAGGGTACCCTTTTTAGAAGGGGCCTTAAAAATTATTTCTTTCTCATAATCATACACCATAAAAATAAGGAGAAAAGGGGTCAAATAGAGGGGAAAAATAAGGTCAAAGTGGAGGCTTATCACGATTTAAGTAGACTTCGACAAAATTATCATTGAACGTGACAATCAAGTGGTGATTCAAGCGTTGAAAGGAAATTATCAGATCCCTTGGCAAATATCAAGGATAATTTCGAATATTCACACATCACTTGAGCATGGTATTCATTTCAAAATTATTCATATTTTCAGAGAGATGAACATGGCAGTAGACTAGCTATCAAAATTTGGACACTATATTACATCTTCATTCTTCAAATCTTTTGTTTTTCCCCTTATCTGAAGCAAGTTCTAGCAGATGATATAGTTAGGTGTATTCTTGTGAGAAGAGATGTCTAATATGTTTCAATTACCTCCTCTACCCTTGTAAAAGAAAATCTTCTTCCAAATACACTCCTTAAGTTTAGAAAAGGTTGCCTTCTTAGAATGCCCTAAAAATCCAATGCAGGGTTAAGTACTTAGTGTGGAGGTTCACTTCTTTCATCCTTAAAGCTCATAAGATGACATCTTTGCTTTCATGCCCAATGTTTTTACTTAGTACCGCCTTGAAGTTGTCTATACATTGATGTATTGGCCTAAACAACTCTCATAAAGAATTTTAATCTCCATAAGCCTACTTCACTTGCTATATATTAGCCCTGACAAAAATCACGTTATCATTAGAAAAAATAAGTATGAAATTTGAGGAGGTGCTTTGGCAATGTCTGAACCATGGAGTTCCTTTTCGGGTATGACATTTGATGAAAGCCCTAAAAAACCTTTTATAACAAAAAAGAATAGGTCTGGCGACAATTTGGGTCAACTTATCGAAGGTCACGATAGTGAAATCCTTAACCTTGCCATTAATCATAAGGAGTAGGAAAACTTTGGAAATGCAGTGAAACACACGTTCAATCTATCCATATGCAAAACCTAATTTCTCCATATCCTCTTTAGGAAAACCGTGTTCAATCTCATTGCATGCCTTGATCATGTCGAGTTTGGTAACACGGATGCCTGCCTCCTTCTCCTCTTCCTTTTATATAATGGAAGACCTCAAGAGCTACCAAAGCTTTCTTTGTAATCAGTCTTTTCTAAACAAAAGTGCTTGGTTCCTTGATATGTTACCTCAGAGAAAAGGTTTTAGATGATTGGCCACAGTTTTTTGACAAGATCTTGGACAATACATTGCATAAAGTGATGGATCTATATCGAGTAACATTGTTTTCCTCTTTCATTTCCAAGATAAGAATAGTATGTTTGATCCACAAGGGATAAATGTACTCTACCATACCACACCCTCTTAACAAGAGACACAATATCTCCTCTATCACATCCCAATGTTTTCTAAAAAATAATGCATGCATACGATCAAGTCTCAATGCTTTTGAGGGGTGCATCTAATTTGAAGCCATATGGATTTCCTAGACAACAGATGTCTTCTCAAGTTCAACACTAATCTCTTTTAAAACTATGGCATAGATTCCCTCTAGGGCACTTTTGTAGGACTTGGCATTGGACAAGGTTAAAATATTCTTAAAGTAAATAAATGAAAGATGACAACCATTCCCCATCTTCTAGACTTTTTGTTTGAATACTACTTCCCCTTAACTTAGTTTTGTTATGAAAGTACATTGTATTTTTTTCTCCCATATTTTAGTCCCATTACACGAGCCCTATCATACCAAAGAGACTCCTTGTGTGAAGCTCATTTAACTTTACATTGAGTTCTTTGCATAGCTAAACATTATCTCTAAAGGGGGCATCTTGACATAACTTCTTAGATTTTCCTCATAGTTTTAACATCACATAAAGCAAATCCAAAAGTGGCGCAACTCTAAGATTAAGTGCATCAATTGAGCCCGCGATGCAATTGTAACATAGTCATTCCTAGTTTGCTTAATCACCTCGCCATAATCACTATGAGATAACCATAATAGGTTAAATTTAAAAGGCTCTTCCTAAACGTCATCTGAAATACGTTTTTATTTTTTATTTTAAGAAGGAGGGCATTGTGATCAAAGCGATACCAAGGAAAGGCTATCACGTGAATTTTAGGAAAAAGGGGGCACCAAGAATGATCCACTGTGAAATGATCCAATCTCTCCCCTGTGCCACCACACTTCCACCAAAAGAAATATCCTTCATTCCCAAGGTCACGAATGTAACACATATCTATAACTGCCTTAAGACCTATCATTTGACACTCTCTGCTTATGGCTTAACCTCTTTCTCATTCTCCACCAATGTCACACTAAAATTCTGGAAAAAGATAATGAGAAGAGAAGAAACCATGTGTAACTGTCTCATCTACTACCAAGTATTGCAATTTTTTCCCATTATCAGCCCATCGATATATCCCCGTAGCAAAGCAACTAGGACTTTCGTCATAACCATGCATAACCATTAAAAAATAAGGGTTAGATTATGACACAATGTTCACATCATCATCATTCCAATCCCATACCTTCTGAACACATATTTCTACTCAAACAAATCCTGTTCATGAAACCACATATATTCTTGTTGTTTTCACGATTACTATTGGCCAACGTCGTTTCCATTAGAAAGACAATGTTAAATTGGTCTCCTATGTCCATGATTGAAGAATGTTACAATCTAGGGATTGTTAAGCCCCCGATAGTTCCAAAAGAAGATTTTCATGGCCCCACTGGGGGGATCACTGTTATCGCGTACTACCTTTAGCCTCAAAGTTAATATCATCAACAATATATGAACAATGCTCACGATGTCCAGTAGTAACACTTCCTTTTGGCCACGTAAGGCCTTCACTTTCATAATCTTTCTCTTGTTTTTTGCCACTAAAACACCTATTGAGAAGGTCATCTAGTTAGGACACTACTCCAGCACAAAAGCTTCATTATCCACTTGGATCTCCTCTCTTGGTTTCTTATTTCATAAAATTATTTCATCCCAAAAGAGAACCCCTTAGATTAGGATTCAAATTGGTCATGCTCAAGAAACCATCCCACCTTGGTTGGTCTAACACTCATTAGGGATTTTATGGCACAAATAAGTTAGGTATATGGGTATGTTGCTCCCCTTAAATCTTGAAATTGCTCAGACTAAGGACCTCTAGAGGTTTCTTAGTGATATTAACCCTAGAAGCTTTCCCTTGAGCTATGCAGGGTATTGGAAATTAAAGATCTACCAAAGAGTATCTATGTTGTTTGGTTCGATGGCTCGTTTCCAGTTTCTTCTCCCAAGCCACAAACAAAGGGCTCATAAAACCTATTTTGTACCCTCACGCATGTTCCAAAATAGTCACCACTCTTTAGAGCAATATTGCATAGTCTACTTTTGTGCCCAAGAAAGTTGGAGAGTCTTTTATATTTGAGATCAAGCCAAATGTCCCCTCCTCAAATGTTCCCTCATCACTATTTCAAAGGGAACCCTATGTAGAGGGGTTTCCCAGCATCCAACACCATTTTTAGCCTGAAGAACATCCCCATATTCTCCTTGAAACTAACATCTAGCAAACTTCCTAGCACAGCTTCAATCTTGTCCCAATTGGCCCATATCTGATAACTAGATGTACATCAAAAACCCTGGACTCGAAACTATGATGAAGAAAAATCAAAGAGAAAGATCTTTTTTTTTTTTTGGGTCCATGTGAACCACAAAAGACAATATAGTACAATTGCAATACAATAGGAGAAGGGGAACTTAAATCTGAGACCTAATGTGCCTAAAACCTCAATCTTAACTATTAGATTAAATCATTAAGACCTCATTGGCAGAATGATTAAAAAAAAGACCTAATTAATAAGGGACCTTTTGTTAAAAAGAAGAAATATATGTATTTAAATTTTCAAATTTTAAGTTTACATTTCAAGTAAATATACAATAAAATTTAAAAGAATAGAACAAGTCCGGAGATATCTAAATAAATTTGACCAAAAAGGACACATTGACCTTGATTAGCTGAACTATACAACGCACGGCACCGAACGCATTCGTAGCCACGCAAGCATCTGACCTTCCTAATTTATTCCGTTAAAACTTCCAATCATCATATCATAAATACGAATGGTGCTCAATTTTAATTCTTGTTTTAGTGAACATTATACAATTCTACCACTACAACAAAAGTAGGCTTTGACAACTACTATAGGGCAACAGTTTGTAAAATTGTTGCAATAGATAGTTTATGCAATATCTATTTCAAATGTTACATAAAGTTTTGGTTATTGCAACATTTGTATAGAACTGTTGCAGTAGATATGTTAGGCAACATTAGTAAACCGTTGCATTAGCCTATACATTATTTATTTTATAATAATTAAAGAAATAAATTTTTTTGGTGCCAAAACAGTAAAGTGATTTTGGGAACCTGGGAAGCCCCAAAATTTCCCCCCCAAAATTTCATAAAAATGGAAAATAAAAATGCAATACCAACCCTTTTATAGCAAGTTCCTTCGAACGGCCAAAATAGAATCCCCAAACCTTCGAACACCATAGCCTTCCCAGACCTTCGAACACCCTATCCTTCCTAGATCTCAACGCCACTCGCTTCGACACTAGCAACGACACTCCAACGCCATTATCCGCCGGCAACTGTAGTGCCTGGTGTTTCAGCCATCACCGCGATGCATCCTGTAGCAGCGTGAGAGGTTCTGAGGTTGGCCCCGATTCAAGCCATCATCAACTTGATGTCTGATTCAGCTAGTAACTACCTTTGCCCTCTTGAAATTAGTCAATTTGGTGTCTGATTTGTGTGCTTTACACGACCCTTCTCACTCTCTCCCCTCATGTCTGACCAATATAGCTTTGCTTCGGCCAATGGGAAAAACTCAGCATTGGTCTGGTTTTGTATTGTTTAGGTTGGGTTAGTGAAATATGCTTAACCCTAATTATCTTTGGTTTGGTGATTTTGAGAAATCTCGTTAATTAATTTTTCCTCTTTGGTTTGCCACTCTTGTTCTTAGTTCATTTCTGTTTCTGTTCGTTCGTCCTTCTTTTGGCCTGTTTGCCTTTTTCTGATTTTAGAGCATGGGTAAGGGGGTATATGGGAGTATCAAGATTCAATATTTGTGTGTTTATATGTAACACCCCCAACCTCTTAGGGCCAGGAGCGTTACATTTTCTTATGTCTTACTTAATTCCTGGGATGAAACGGATAGAGTTTCCCCTAAAAACTGACCGTTACCAGGCTATAAGCCTTACAATAAATCCCTGCAATTTTAATGGAAGCGTAAAATATTTAAAAGAAGCTCAACGGCCACACGTCGGAGTTCATAACTCAACGAGCCACTCGCTCAGAGTACAGCAGCCAGATTAATTCATGAATAAAGAAGAAATGGAAGATACAACTCAACGGTTCACACAACCGGAGTATTGGGGTTTACATCCCAAAATATAACTAACCTTAACCAAAAGACATCTAACTGACTAGATGGTTGGCTCATAAGGCCACACAGAGCGACTCATAAACAATATGTATTACAAAAACTTAGAATACCTGTTTACAAACATTTGAAACTAAGAATAAATAATGTGACTTCATTAAACACGTAAGATCCCCTCAAATGAGTACAAACGACATTTTGCAAGCATGAACAGATTCCATCTTGACATAACTGATTCAACTTTTTCCTGTTGTAAAGAAAACCTGGGGAAAAAGGGAAAGAGTAGTGGGATGAGCAACCATACGCTCAGTGAGTGCCCCCCAAGCCCCAGGCAGTAATATCTTTAATAGTCACATATCACTTATTCATAATTTACTATCATATTAGGCGTTCATAAAATCCTTATGGAAGGATTACTGAACGTAAACTTCATCTTAACCACTCAAGCATATTTCTAGGTCTCTCAATGACTAAGTTCCTTTAACAACAAGCAGTTAAGCACATAAGCAAGCATCGAAGGTTAAGCATAGGGATATTTCTTTTTATAACATAACTTCTTAGCATTCCATTTAAACTACACATGAACCATCATTCATATGATGTGCACCTAAGGTTATCTCTTTTCATAATCCCACTTTTCTTGGCATTTCATTCATATAATATACATAAGGCACACATAAACACATATCAAGCATTGATATATTATTAATCATCATATTAAGTTACATGACACCCTCGTAGGCTATTCGCTTATCAACGTTCATTCTTTTGGGGAAAGATGCCTTCGTTCATAGAACTTTTAACATGCTATAACTTTCTTTCTCAATTCATGCACTCTGAATCAGATAGGTTTGATATGGATAAGGATGAGGCCACATGATATTAGAATCCACATTCAACCATGCCTAAGGATCATTCCGTAAAGCATCCATTGAAAACTTTCTTTCTTTCATTGAAAACTTTCTTTCATTGAAAACACTTTCTCAACCTCTTGAGGCTCTTGATCTTTTAAAAGAGATTTCATTTCGTATTCATCGTACAATGACCCTTATAAGCTTTTCACACTTCATTCCATATGGCCTCTTAGGGTCCATAAAAACTTTCTTTCATTCAAAACATAATAAATGCCCAAGCGCCAACTGCTTTTCTTAACTTAGTATGAAAATACTTCTGGCATAAGATCATTACAGGTGCTAATTGGGTGAGATCTATTCTCAACCCTATAGTGAGACCTAACGCTCACACTTAAGCTCTTACTCCCGGGATGGCTATATATAACATTTCGGACCATTACATTAACCCTCGTCAGGGCCTCTAGGGTTTCCGGACCTTCCCCTAGGTTAACATCGTTCTTTTCATATTGTCCGAAGCACATTATCTTAGCCACTTTAAAGCGTACGGGCCATAACGGCTAATAATTTTACTGCCTCTCATAGCAAAATACTTTTCATACAACTCACGCATTTATAAAACTCTTTAGGGATTGCCCCGTTCGAGCGAGTTCAGTCCCAAAACTGTATTTATTTTGTAAAAGTAGGCCATCATACACTAATAATTATGGCTACTATCATTTCAAAACATGAAATCATTCTTTGAAAAACTCACCCTTATGCACATAATGCAACTTGAGAACATCGAAGGGAAGGGGGTGCACATGTATCACATTCAAGCACTTCATAATCAATTCAACACAATGAGCCACACATGGCCCTGCAATCCACACGATTGCGGTTAATTCACAACCCAGACTCCCTCCTCACAAGCACCGTACCACAAGAACCTTGAACCACTCATAGTTCTTCCTCAAACCATCCAACTACCATCTCGGTTTTTGATTTACAATGTAGCGTCCTAATCATTAGGATATACTGAAAAACGATACATAAACTTACGCAATTTACCAATGCTTAACTTACTGAATGTACAGCTAACAATTAGCAGTACACTGCAACCAACGGTTATAACCATACACTCATATATATATATATATAATAGGCATTCATACGATCTTAACTTGAAACGGACGTTTAGCAAGCTAAGTTAAACCAACTAAGAATGAAACACGATTACATTCATATATTCCAGTTAAGGGACATAAACATGCTTAATTCGTCATTCAAATATTATTTCCAGAGCTGTTTCATAAGCATAATTCAATCAAATAGATAAGTATCGATTTGAAGTTACATTTAAGCCTATTCATGCCATTCATGCTTAACTATTCACGCTTTTCAAGCTTAACGTGAATCAAGTCTCTATTTAAACATAAAACCATTCACTTCGAAGTTTATAAACAATCATGAAACGATTAAACTTTCATATACGTTGATTTTAAACTCTTACGATTCACTTCGAAATTAACCAATGATTATGAAATAACTAAGCATATTTATACATTGATTCTAAACACCTATAATTCCCTTTTAATAAACGATCATGAAGCAACAAAGCATAGGTACATTAATTCTAACCATTTATAATTCATTTCGAATGACATCTTGAGGCATGCATTAAGTAAATAAATTCGAATCTAAGCTGAACATACTTACCTTACTTCGAATTAAAACTTTCAACTTGAATTAACTAAATTGATTTGAATCGAAGCTAAGCATACATAATTCATTTCGAATTAATATTTTGGGCATAATCTACGTCTATCAATTCAAATTGCAGCTAAACATATATAAACCACTTTGAATTAACATTTTAAGCATAATTCACCTAAATTGATTCGAATCGACGCTAAACGTATATAATTCATTTTGAATTAAAATTTCATGCGTAATTCACCTAAATCGATTTGAATCGAAGCTAAACATATATAAATCGCTTCGAAATTAAATCTCATGCATGAACTAACAAAATTGATCCACTTCGAAGCTAAGCATGTATGTTTCATCTCAGAATCCAATTTCAGGTAGCACATTCTAACAAATTTGGCTACGGTAGTCTAACATGCAACATCGATTCCGCTAAAGCGTTTGTGAAATTAATACTAATTTAGGAGTTGAGGAACACCCACCTCGATTCCACCCTAGAGACACGCGATTTAGCTTGAATTGAGGCCAAAAATCGAACACCAACAGCCAGATACTCCTCCGCTTTTCGCGCGTGACCCGACCTAGCCCAAACCCAAAAACCCTAACTTGTGTTTTTTGAGAAATTTAAGCATGGTTAAGGAGGATTCAAGGTGGGGATTCAACTTAAAGGAGTAGGGAAGTTCGAAGCTCACCGCGCATGCATGATTTCGGCCGATTTGTCTGGCCATCCTTGCGCCAGAATCGGCCCAGCCATGGCCGATTTTCACTCATCCTCGGCACAAGTTGGTCACCGGCAGCCAGGAGAGGCGGATTGGGGCTTGAAACTGGCGAGTATGGCGTGTGTGAGGTGAGGAGATGAGGGAGACGGTGGTGGTATAGTGGTTGGGGTGGTGCCGTGAAGAGCTTGAAGAACCCCCCCTTCGCGTTATTCGCTGCTGAAGAAGAAAGGGGCTTCAGCCCCCCCTTTGATCCTTTTTCTTTTTTTTGTTTAATGACTCAATCAACTAAAATCGCTAGTCCAAACTCGATCTCTTATTCTAAATCCAATCGTTAATACGACCTTCTATCGAGTATTCGTTCCCAAATATATATATAGGTTCGATTTATTAAACATCGAACGACTTCTAGGGTTGACAACCTAATCGTTTTCAGGAAACGACTAAATAAATCGAATAACGACTAAATTAAACTATCGATGTAAGCTGAAGGCACAAATAGCACAAATTAACTTTAAAATCAATAATAGCAATAATAATTCTTTTTAATAAAATTATAACTCCTAAAAGCACATCGATAATAATTTAACTCATACAGTTACTAAAAATATGATTTTATAACGTAAAAAGTAAGACAAGCAACTTAACGTAAAATAACGAAGGCGGGTCCTACATTCTTCCCCCCCCCCTAAAAATAATTTCGTCCTAGAAATTCTAAACCTAAGTTCGGTCCTTCCTAGAATGTGCACATAAACCATGATCTACATGGTAGGTTTCCAAAAGGTTTCATTTTACAGACACCACTTTTAAATCGAAAGAAAATGGCTTATGGTATCTAGTCTCCTCTTCGCCAATCCTCTTCAAGCGTCTACTCACACTATTTAGGCGCCGAGGGCAAATCGCATCGAAGAGGGGCAAATGAGTTGGCGTGGG
Organism: Carnegiea gigantea; assembly: GCA_029747015.1. Lineage (NCBI taxonomy): Eukaryota > Viridiplantae > Streptophyta > Magnoliopsida > Caryophyllales > Cactaceae > Carnegiea > Carnegiea gigantea. Next base: position 17,495 of record JAKOGI010003098.1, on the reverse strand, counting down.
AAACCATATCGAGTTGGTTTTGAAGAATGAACAAAGATTTTCGATAATCTAGACTCAGTTCACACGACAAGCACTAATTCTATGCATATGTATCTATAAGGGGGCATTGAAGGGCATGACAATCGAGAAAATGATGTCTTAAGGTCATACACTAGCAGTCTCATTCTAAAACATGAATTCAGGTCACTTTTGAGATCACAATGGTCAACATCGAGATTCCTATCCACATTTAGAATAATAAAAATGTCATATAGCACCACATAGCATCACTTAAGCAAGCAATTACAAAATAGAAGCATGTGCAACTAATGTTCGTATGTTTATACATCCATCACAACTAGCCTTTAGGTCTTGCATTCACGGTGACTTAGACATGACATGCTGAAATCATATGAAGGGGTTAACTCAGTCGGGTTCATTCTAAAACTTCGAGATCTTAGGCCAATCTAAGGTTAAATCATTTACTAGAAGGTTGTCACATCACATTAAGGTAGCGGAAACATCAAATGATGCCATATTGGCAATGACAGAACTTGAAGCAACACTCGAGACCACATTGACATCACGTGGGGTTAACAATAGAGCACAGAAGATGAAGGATCACGAATAGTATGAACTAGCATAATCATGTTGATAGAAACAACTTGGAGAAAATGTGCTAATCTAGAAATGCAAATTGATGACTTTGATGGTTTTTTCCTAGGGTCACTACTTGGAGCTGACTACCTCTGAAGTCATAGAAGTCTCGGAATGCAAACAATGAGTCAGTGGTTATGTCGTGCTATAAATTACAAAACTTATATTATCTGGATGGCCAAGTCGTATAATGACCAATTTAAGTCAAGCAAACACCAAGTAGTGCAACAACTTATTACAATCACATAACTAGTCATAACTTAATTCCCATAGTGTATTAATGTTCGTGCATAATAGACGTGAGTGTCCACAGATAGGATGACATGACCCTAAATGCTCTATGATGCTACTTTCTTACACATGAGATACATATGTCTATGAACGTGATGCATGTAAATGCAGCTCTATTGTCATTTAGTCATGCATTACATACATCGAGTTCGACTACTCTAACTATAACACAAGAGAACAGTATTGATGGGCTGTAAATGATGATCCAAGAGTCATGCCGTGAAACTAACTACATAAATCAAATCATTCTAACTAATACAGTCACGTGTTCAATCAAATTCAAGCCAAGCAATTACAAAAACTCACTTTGTTGGCATTTGATCACAAACACATCGATGGCCTTATAGGTACGTGTTAAGGTTTTATGAGGTACATCTATCCCACAGGTAATCATAGGAGTCCTACTGCTTATGTCACTCACCTTGGTAGGGATTGTTTGCTACGTACAATTCCAAATTCTACCATGTTCTTTCTCCCTTGTGCTTTCCAGGTATAGCAGGGTTCGTTCGGGCCAAAGCATTGTCACTCCATTCATGAATGACAATCCATATAATAAAAAGAACAAGTAATGCATGGTTTAGACAATAATGGCAAAGAAGGGGAACAGTCGGTACACTTACGCGATGTTTAGCGAGGTCCTATTACTAGCATTTAGTCTTTCAAGCATGTATACAAGGGCAGCCCTTAATATACTCAGGAAACTCAGAATTCGAAAACGAAAGGTATCATTTACTAGAATTATCAATCATAGCAGCTAGTTTCCAATCATTCCTTTCCTAGCTCATTACGAAGGATTCTATCGACGTACACATCGTAGCACATACACATTTACAAGCAATATTTGATAAACATAAGGGCGCTATTTACAAGTCTAAGCTCCCTCTTCATTACTAATGGAAAGCTAATCCTCCGGTGTAAGATAACCTTGGCTCGATAGTCAAAACGACATTAACATATCAAAATCTTGAGTTTCAAAGGATGTAAAATAGCTTATCTATTTCGAATCTCTTTGTTTTTAATAAAATAATGGTTAACTGCTTCTAGCTCTCTCTCTCTACCAACCTTCGAGTACGTCTGCTCACTCCATTGTGTCGCCCGAGGAGCAAATCGTACTTGAGGGGCAAAGACGAGCTTAGAAAAGAATTTTCAATTGCTTGAGTCTAATTGACGTGCTTGAACTATCGATTGCCTTAACAGAGCGCACGAAGAAAATGTTTGTCATTCAAAACATCACTTCGCGCACACGATACAAGTGAATTGGACTCACTTCCTAACACACGGCTCACATACATCCTATTGGCTCAACCGGATCATCTGAAAGTCAATCAATGAAGTCAATTAGCACGTTAGGAACATATTGCACTAATCAAATACTCCCTATATGTTAAGCCAAAAATCATGCATCGTTTTATTAATTATTTTGATTATATTTTACACATTATTGCATCTAATTTATTTTACTTTGTATATTTTTCAGGATGGGCGTTAATAAAATAAAAATGAGAAGACAAGACGTTAAAGCTCCGATTTTACACAATTTGCTGAAAAGACGATCTAATAAATAATTTATGGAAAATATTATTTTCATAATTATTATATTGGGCTAGGGTTACAAGAATTGGGTGAAGAGCTACAAGTGTTGAGTTCGTGAGTATCCAACCACAAGAGGGGGGGTGAATTGTGGTATCTGATTTTCGCATTGTAGATAACAAACACCCTCACAGAGGTTGTTCTCAAGTGACAAACACCCTGATAGCTTGTTTGCACGGGGTGTTCTCAAATATTGCAGAGGCGAAAATCACCAAGATAGATGCGGAAAATAAAGCACACACAATTTTTACGTAGAAAACACCTCTAGCCCAACTGAGGTGTGAAAAACCACGACCTACCTCGTGTAGGATTTAACCACTTTCACTAATGGGCTTCACACGTTACAAATGTAACACACCTTGTTACAACTTGCAACCACGTAACCTTCTTCCCAAAGACAGGTTACACCACGTCCAACCTTCGCAAGATTAGACACGTCCAAGTCCACACGACTAGGACACACTCACTCACTTTTCTGATTCAAGATCAGGGTTACAAACACCTTACAGGGGGTGCTTCTTACTAAGCAGATGTAAGGTACAATGAAGATCCTATTATGCCAATGGTATGAAAACTCAAAATCAAACACAGCTTGTCACGGTTTGCTTTTCAGAATGAAGCTCAAGAATCTTTGAGTGTAAACCGAGTTTTCTGATTTTCCTGGATTTTTCAAAAGGCTGTGTTTATGCAAATTCAAACCGAGTTTTCTATCTCTCTGTTTTTCGAGTGTTTTGAATATCTGTATATATCTGTCTGTGTGTACGTATGCTGGGAGAGAAAAAGCTGAGGCTTTTAAACAAAAAAAACCAACGGTCATAAACCACAGAATCAGCTAAGTAAGGAAATTGTTTTGCAAAATTATCCAACGGCTAATGATTAATTTATCCCAAAATATAAGGGATTTTGTTATCTTAAAAGATAACCCTTATCTTCCCATAACCGTGAAGAGGTTTAAAGAGATTTTCAGCTTTTACCAAATCCGAAAATATAGTCAAAGGAAATTTTTTCCTTTAAGTTTTGGCAAATCTCCAAAACTTATTTTCGAAATTCTCCCAAAATATTTTCAGAAAATATCCTTTCCAGAGAAATAGCAGTTTTGAAATTCAAGGAAAGTATTCTAGAGATCTTGGCCAACCAAAATGAATTTTTCAAAAATAATCGGGTATGGCCACTGCAGTTCAGAAACACCCTAGGCACCCTGTTCGCAGGGTTGTTCGCAACTGGTGTTCTGAAGCACTTAGCGCAAGTACCGATTCAAGAAGTGTTTAAAAATGATGTTTTCAATATTGGCATATTAACAAGAGTCTAATTAAATAAAACCTATATACCCAAGACTTCTTGTTTTGAACCAGTCATCTTGTCCGAGATTTGTAGAGCTGCTGTGAACACCAAGGCCACCTTGTTTGCTGGGGTTGTTCTTTGCATTGCTAGAGTTCAGGAACACGCTTTACAATCAACTGTCGAGTTGGTGTTCTTGACTTAATATAGAATCACCAAGTAAAACCTGTCTAGAGGACATTCTCACATGTAGCAAACCAGTTAATACAATAAAGATCACAAACACCAGTTAGGCCTGTTTGGAGATCGTGTCGGAGCAACATTACTTGGACAGATTTTTTACACTTGGATTTGTTATCATCAAAACTAAATATAATAACACAACAAATTCCCCCTTTTTGATGATGACAAACCAAGTGACCATATTGACAAAAAATGAATGAATGCTGATAGGGATAAGTCAATGCTAAGGTCCACTCGTCAATAGGACTACTTCCCCCTTTTGGCATCATTAAAAAGCATAAACAACATTATGAATGCAAGAAAAGAAGTAAATAGCAGAAGTTGCAAGAGGCAGTAATAAAGGGATATTGCATTAAAAACCTTACAAATGCCAAAAACAAAAGTAAGGAAGGAGGAGACTAGAGAACAGCCTAGACAATCAGGGAGCAGGGGGTGGTTGCGTTTGCAGAGGAGGGATGCTAGGGGCAAGAGTGGAGAGAAGTGCAAGCAAATCTTCATGGCGTTTGGCCGAGAGAGCTTGTTCCTCAGCAAGAGCAGCCTTGACAGCTAAGAACTCATCTTTGAGGCGAGCATTGTCCTCAAGAACAGCCTCAACCTTGACGGAAGGTTGTCCAGAAACAGGTGGTCGAGGTGGTCGACGACCCTGTTTGGAGACTGACCCTTCGCCAACCCCATAGCCACACCCTAGTAGGGTGTCAACGCCAATTTCATCAATGATTTGGGCCGGCACTCTTCGTGTGAGCACGATCCCAAAGTACTCAAGCACCCTTGTCAACAAAAACCCATAGCCAAGATCATGTGCCCGGGTGGTGTTCGCAATTCGCTCTATGTGGCGAATCATGATTGCAGGGAGGTTGACTGGTTCCTCCCGATCCAGTAGGTCCACCAGACATTGATCAAAGGCATCTGCTGAGTTTCGCCCTTGACCTCGCGGTATTATGTTCTTGATATTGAACATAAACAGTAGTTGGTGTAGGGAGGTCATTTAACCCTTCTTAACCGAGAGGGGTGTTCTCAGGCCCTGTTTTTGACTAAGGCGTTTGGACACCTCTAAGAGCCTGGCTATTTCCAGGGCCGTTTTGTCTTTCCTCACATACACAGCAAATCCACGAGAGGGGATGCCCAGAATATCACTCAGGGTGGCTTCATCAAAGGAAAAATGACACGCATTGACAGCACTTGTCACCACCCCATTTGTGACAGAGCAGTTGGCATAGAATTCAGCCAACTCGGGCACAGAACACCCTTGCTGGGTGTTTGCAAACAACTCAAGCCAGCCTTGGGCTCGAAGCTTGTTCAAGAACACCCCCAGACCCTGTTCCTCGAAAAAGCTTACATTCACTACCTTCCCCCTGACGACATTGCGCTTCAGCAACTGCGCATGTTTGTCAGACATAGGAGAGGGAGTGAACTGCTTTGGGCGTTTAAGGACAGGAACAGAGGTGGTAGTTTCTGGTAGGGGGGCTGTTCTGGGCTTTCGCTTGAGGGGTGTTTTGGCAGGAGAGGGCTTCACAGCAGGTTTATTGGTCGGTTTTGGAGGAGCTTGGTCTTCAGAGGACTCGGAAAACACCGGTGTCCCCTGTTTGAAGGTGGTGTTCTCAGAGTCAGAACTCGAGAACCCTTCAGAAGAAGAAGAAATCTCCTCGATGATAGGAGTAGAGGGTTTGGAGGTACAAGGAGCGGATTGAAAAGCGATTCTCGTAGACTTGCGAGAGGGCTTAGAGGATTGAGGAGAAGAGGGAGTTTGTGAGGGTTGAGACCTCGATTGTGGCCTTGTTCTTGGCATTCTACTACGCCTAGCCACGATTTTCACCCTCTTCCTTTTCTCTACAGTTCGAGCGACCGGAGTGGGGGTTTCAGCCTCAGGGAGAGAATTCTTCTCGAGACTATCCTCGGACGACTCATTCGACTTCCCTTGGAAGTCAACAGGCAGATCCTCCACAACCACACCTTCGACAGAGGCAGCCCCTGTTTCTGTCGCGGTGTCAGAGAAACAGGGCTCAAAATTAAACCCTTCAGCGGTTTCCAAGAATTGTTCTTGAGACCCCGACTTTGTTCCCTCTGACTCAACTGAAATGGGACAAGCAATTGCCCCTACGAGAAACACCAATTCCCTTCCACATTCAAAGGGAATAACATCCATCCCCATTCCCACTGATTTTAGAGACAAGCGATTCAGAAATTGAAAAGGCTTGTAAAGAATTAGGCGAGAAGGAGCAGGAATTGAGGAAGAAAGAACGAGGGCTTTTGATTGAACAGTGTTGTTGGAACCCATTGTTGCTAGAGGAGAGAGATTAGGGTTTAAGGAGTTTGCAGGATGTTCGGTTTTTGCTTGAGGGCAAGACGAACGATAGTACTAAGAGCAGGGCATAGAGAGAGAGAGAGAGAGAGAGAGAGAGAGAGCAGCCGAATCTTTGAGAAGATCTCTTGAATTGCAACGGGTAGGAGCAATAACATCTTGTGCCTTGGGAAGGAAAGCAAACACACCGAGCAACCAAGGGGCGTACCTGTTCTCTGTATTATGCCACCAAGCAACCAAGGGGCGTACCTGTTCTCTGTATTATGCCTGTTCTTTGCCGTCTGATCTGATTCGACTGAATGGCATTAAGACGGCTCCAGTACATCCCCTTATGCTGTACTAAGTAGATAAGGAAAAAAAAATGCATGCAATACGGGCATATGCAATCACATCCGTTATTAATAAAATTTGCAAACAGGGGGAGAGAACAGGGTGTAAAGGTTGATCTTACCAAACCCAGTTCATGTTCTGGAAACAGGTATCTCAGGGTGTTCTCACCAACCCTAGTTCTAGTCTATTTCTCTCAAAAAGGTCTCTAGCAAGTGCCTTAGTGAATATATCAGCAATCTGACTTTTCGTTGAGCAAAAATTCATAGAGATTAAACCCTTTTCAACATTATCTCTCAAGAAATGATGTCGAATGTCAATATGCTTTGTTCTTTTATGTTGACATGGATTTTTGGCAATATTAATTGCACTTGTGTTATCACAAAAAATAGGAATGCATCCAATGTCAACACAAAAGTCCTTAAGCTGTTGCCTTATCCACAACAGTTGAGCACAACATGAAGCTGCTGCAACATATTCAGCTTCTGCCGTGGACATGGCAACTGAATGTTGCTTCTTGGTAGCCCAAGATACCAAACAAGGTCTAAGAAAGTGAGCCATACCTGAGGTACTCTTTCTATCAACTAGGAATCCAGCATAGTCAGCATCAGCATATCCAACAAGATCAAAATTGCAACCTTTAGGATACCATAGAGCTAAATTGGGTGTATGTTTCAAATACCTTAGTATCCGTTTAACAGCCTTAAGATGAGTTTCCTTAGGATTAGACTGAAAATGGGCACATAAACCAACACTAAAAACAATATCAGGTCTACTAGCGGTTAGGTATAAGAGTGACCCAATCATACCCCGATAGAGTTTCCCCTCAACTGAGGGACTCCCATCATCCATAACCAACTTGGTTGAAGGAGAAATAGGAGTGTCTATGGGTTTGGCCGACTCCATCCCAAAACACTTAAGTAATTCCTTGATATACTTTTGCTGATGGATCATGGTGCCGTTTGGAGTTTGCTTGATTTGTAAGCCTAAGAAAAAATTAAGCTCACCCATCATGCTCATCTCAAACTCACTCCTCATCATATTTGAAAATTCATTGCATAAATCATGATGAGTTGCACCAAATATGATGTCATCAACATATATTTGGACAATCAAAAAATGTTCCCCCTTCGATTTTAGAAACAAGGTATTGTCTACCTTGCCTCTTCTAAAATCATTTTCAAGTAAAAAACTTGACAACCGTTCATACCAAGCTCTTAGAGCTTGTTTTAAACCATAAAGTGTCTTGTCAAGTTTAAAAACATGATTTGGAAAATCACCATTTTCAAAACCAGGGGGTTGTTTGACATACACCTCTTCTTTAAGGTATCTGTTTAGGAATGCACTTTTAACATCCATTTGATATAGCTTGATTTACATATGAGCTGCAAAGGCTATTAAGATTCGAATAGCCTCAATTCTAGCAACTGGTGCAAAGGTTTCTTCATAATCGATCCCTTCTTCTTGATTATACCCTTGAACAACCAGCCGTGCCTTGTTCCTAGTGACTGTTCCTGACTCATCCAGTTTGTTTCGGAACACCCACTTGGTTCCAATGATTGTTCTCTCTGCAGGTTTAGGTACAAGGTGCCATACCTTGTTTCTTTCAAATTGATGAAGCTCTTCTTGCATAGCCGTGATCCAATCTGAATCTGCAAGTGCTTCATTCACACTTTTTGGCTCAATGTTAGAAAAGAAAAGCATAGAAAGCACAAAAATTCTTTAGTTTAGATCTAGTTTGCACTCCAGTATTAATATCTGACAAGATTTGATCAAGAGGATGCGAACTATGGCGCTTCCATGGTCGTGGAGTAAGAGGATCCACAGACACATGCTCTGTTCTAACTGAAATGTGTGTAGGATCAGGCTCAAGAACACCTCCTGATCCTGTTTCTGCACCTGTTTGTAACCTTATTCCTGAAGAACATGGTTCTGAACAGGGTTCAGCGGTGTTTTCCCCTGTTTGGTGTTCACCTTGCCTGCTGTTCTGAGGAACACCTTCAGGAGTTGTTTTCTCCATGGTGTTCTTACCTCGTTTATCTTGGAGCAACACTTCTTTTCGAACAAGACCTAATTCAAGTTCATCTTCCTGTGCATCATTCTCACTCAACACGTTAGATTCATTAAAAAGCACATGCACACTTTCCTCAACACACAAGGTTCTTTTGTTAAAGACTTTGTATGCCTTGCTGTGAGAAGAATAGCCAAGAAGTATTGCCTCATCACTTCTTGGATCAAACTTTCCTAAGGCATCCTTTCCCATTATTATGCACAAAACACTTACAACCAAATGTCCTTAGGTGCGTAATATTGGGTTTTCTGCCTTTGAAAAGTTCATAAGGAGTTTTATTCAACATAGGTCTGATCATGCATCTATTTATAATGTAACATGAGGTGTTCAATGCTTCTGCCCAGAAATACCTAGGAAGACCACTAGCAATAAGCATTGTTCTGGTCATGTCTTCCAGGGTGCGATTTTTGCGCTCAACCACCCCATTTTGTTGGGTGTTCTTGGAGCTGAGAAGTTATGATCAACACCATGTTCATTACAATAGTTAATAAAACTTGCATTTTCAAACTCAGTTCCATGATTAGATCTCAAGCTAATTAAAGAGTGTCCTACTCTCTTTTCAACCTTTTTGAGAAAGGCAATAAAATTCTCAAAGGTGTCATCTTTGGATGCCAAAAACAAGGTCCAAGTAAATCGAGAGTAATCATCCACTACCACAAGCACATACTTTTTCCCACCTCTACTAGTTATCCTCATGGGACCATACAAATCAATGTGTAGCAATTCTAGAGGTCGAGTAGTGCTTACACACCTTTTCGATTTAAAAGAAGATCTGACTTGTTTGCCTTTTGCACAGGCTGCACATACCTTGTCATCATTAAACTTGATGGAAGGTAGTCCAACAACCAAATCTTTGGAAACAAGTTTGTTTAACAAAGATAGGCTTGCATGACCTAGTCTCTGGTGCCATAGCATTATATCATCATTTAATGCATTTAAACAAGTCAGATTATTTTGGGGAAGAGTGGAAATACAAACTTTATAAACATTTTGACATCGCTTCCCCCTCAACACAACATCTCCTGGGTCGTCATTTACAACCAAGCAACGTGTTCGTGAAAACACCACTAGGTTGTTCTTGTCACACAGTTGGGACACACTTAGCAAATTGTGCTTTAAACCATCAACCAAGTGCATATTATCAATTGAGTGGGAGAGAGTTTTACCAATATTACCTATACCGACAATTGTCCCAGACTTGCCGTTTCCAAATGCTACACTCCCACCATTCAAAGCTGTAAGTGAGAGAAAAATTGATCTTTCTCCAGTCATGTGCCGCGAACACCCACTATCAACATACCACAGCTGCCTGTTTTCAAGGTTGTTTTCTGATCTGTTTGATAGGGTGTTTCTTACCCTGTTTGCTGGGTTGTTTATGGGATTGTTCTCTCTCACTGCAGCCTGCAAAACAAATCACGGGTTAGTTTTGGGAACCCAGATCCACTTGGGTCCCATTCCTTTAGACATGTAAAGCTCATCGTTTCTAATCCAGATTTGTTTCACATACCTTTCATTCTTTTCATTGTCATGTTTTCTTAAAGGACAAGAATATCGATAGTGACCAGTTTTACCACAATGAAAGCAAACAATGTTTTCAGGTAATCCCACATACTTCCTATGTATTGGCTAAACTGTTCGTTTAGGCTTATACCCAAGTCCCTTTCTGTTTCGACTGTGGTGAGTGTTTAACCAAGCAAGGGCCTGTGAAGATTTGTTCCATCGTTTGTTTGTGCTAAGCTCGGTTTTCAGTTTTTCTTTATTAGCATGCAAACCCTTGTTCTCTTTGAGCAGGGACTCAACCATTCCTTCCATCTCAAAGAGTTTTTCCTCTATTCGAGAGTAATCTCCTTCTTTTATAAAGACGTTTTCTTTGAGTATATTAACATTTTCATGTAAACCGAGTTTTTCATTTTTAAGAATTTCATTTTCAAGCTCTAGGTCAGGAACTTCTCTTTTTAGATCAGCACATGTGTTTATCAAATTATATAGAAGTTCTTCTAAAGTGGCTTTGTTAAGACCATGTATCTTGTTCTTGAGATCTGAGAAGCTGATTGTTGATTCATCATCTGAATCTGAATCACTTTGTGCCATAAGTGCTACGACTCCTTCTTCAGCTTTAGATTCTCCTTCATCCTCAGAGAAACCTCCCCAAGCAGCCAGCATAGCTTTCGAGAATCGCCTGCCCAGATTGTTTATAGGGTGTTTTCGACCCTGTTTTCGAGGGTGTTCAGGCATTTGATCTTTTCGAAGCAGAGGGCAATTCTTGACTAAGTGATCTGGTTTGCCGCACTTGAAACAACCTGTGAGCTGTTCTTTGGAGGTGTTTCTGGACTTGCTGAAGTCTTTTCTTTTGTTGTTTTCCTTGACCTTTTTGAAGAATTTCTTGAATTTTCTTGACATTAGGGCCATTTCTTCATCTTCAAGGTCAGAGTCAGTGTCCTCATGTGCTTTCAAGGCAAGCCCACGATCCTTCTTTTGCTCCTCTCTTTGCTGTGAGTTCTTTCGGAGTTCATAGGTCTGGAGATTACCAATCAACTCGTCGAGGTTGATCTTGTTCATGTCTTTAGCCTCTTGGATGGCTGTTACTTTGGCCTCCCACGTGCGAGGTAAAATTCTGAGGATTTTCCTCACCAACTCTTCAGTGGTGAAAGATCTTCCCAGGGATTTTAACTGGTTCGTGATGTGGGTGAACCGTGTATACATGTCAATCACAGTTTCATGATCACCCATATCAAACAACTCATATTGTCGCATAAGTAGCTCAATTCTAGATTGTTTAACTTGACTCGTACCTTCATGAGCAACTTACAGAGCATTCCAGATAGCTTGGGCTGATTCACACTCAGAGATGTGAGTGTATTCATCGGGTCCTAGGCCAAAATATAGAAGCTTTTTGGCTTTGGCATTTTTCTCCATTTTCTTGTAGTCCTCGGTATCAAATTCTATGGATTCCTTAGGAACCTTCTTACCATCTTCAGCACCTTGGTGGGAACAAGGGGCCCGTTCTTGATGAGCATCCACAATTCATAATCTTTTGCCTGAATATAGTTCTCCATCCTATTCTTCCACCAACTATAATGTTGGCCATTGAAATAGGGTGGACGAGTAATGGATTGCCCTTCAAGAATTCCTTGTGGGGTATTCATCTTCAGAATCTCTTAAGGTGTTAACCTTTTGTAAGAGAACCCGCTCTGATACCACTTGTTGAGTTCGTGAGTATCCAACCACAAGAGGGGGTGAATTGTGGTATCTGATTTTCGCATTGTAGATAACAAACACCCTCACAGAGGTTGTTTTCAAGTGACAAACACCCTGATAGCTTGTTTGCACGGGGTGTTCTCAAATATTGCAGAGGCGAAAATCACCAAGATAGATGCAGAAAATAAAGCACACACAATTTTTACGTGAAAAACACCTCTAGCCCAACTGAGGTGTGAAAAACCACGACCTACCTCGTGTAGGATTTAACCACTTTCACTAACCGGCTTCACACGTTACAAATGTAACACACCTTGTTACAACTTGCAACCACGTAACCTTCTTCCCAAAGACAGGTTACACCACGTCCAACCTTCGCAAGGTTAGACACGTCCAAGTCCACACGACTAGGACACACTCACTCAGTTTTCTGATTCAAGATCAGGGTTACAAACACCTTACAGGGGGTGCTTCTCACTAAGCAGATGTAAGGTACAATGAAGATCTTATTATGCCAATGGTATGAAAACTCAAAATCAAACACAGCTTGTCACGGTTTGCTTTTCAGAATGAAGCTCAAGAATCTTTGAGTGTAAACCGAGTTTTCTGATTTTCCTGGATTTTTCAAAAGGCTGTGTTTATGCAAATTCAAACCAAGTTTTCTATCTCTCTGTTTTTCGAGTGTTTTGAATATCTGTATATATCTGTCTGTGTGTATGTGCTGGGAGAGAAAAAGCTGAGGCTTTTAAACAAAAAAACAAACGGTCATAAACCACAGAATCAGCTAAGTATGGAAATTGTTTTGCAAAATTATCCAACGGCTAATGATTAATTTAACCCAAAATATAAGGGATTTTGTTATCTTAAAAGATAACCCTTATCTTCCCATAACCGTGAAGAGGTTTAAAGAGATTTTCAACTTTTACCAAATCCGAAAATATAGTCAAAAGAAATTTTTTCCTTTAAGTTTTGGCAAATCTCCAAAACTTATTTTCGAAATTCTCCCAAAATATTTTTCAGGAAATATCCTTTCCAGAGAAATAGCAGTTTTGAAATTCAAGGAAAGTATTCTAGAGATCTTAGCCAACCAAAATGAATTTTTCAAAAATAATCGGGTATGGCCACTGCAGTTCAGAAACACCCTAGGCACCCTGTTTGCAGGGTTGTTCGCAACTGGTGTTCTGAAGCACTTAGCGCAAGTACCGACTCAAGAAGTGTTTAAAAATGATGTTTTCAATATTGGCATATTAACAAGAGTCTAATTAAATAAAACCTATATACCCAAGACTTCTTGTTTTGAACCAGTCATCTTGTCCGAGATTTGTAGAACTGCTGTGAACACTAAGGTCACCTTGTTTGCTGGGGTTGTTCTTTGCATTGCTAGAGTTCAGGAACACGCTTTACAATCAACTGTCGAGTTGGTGTTCTTGACTTAATATAGAATCACCAAGTAAAACTTGTCTAGAAGACATTCTCACATGTAGCAAACCAGTTAATACAATAAAGATCACAAACACCAGTTAGGCATGTTTGGAGATCGTGTTCGGAGCAACATTACTTGGACAGATTTTTACACTTGGATTTGTTATCATCAAAACTAAATATAATAACACAACAACAAGTCTTGAGGAAGAAGAAATCTAAGGAAAAGAGGAAGGAAACCCTAATTTACTAAACTTAACCCCCTCACTTTCCATATAATAATCAACTCCTCACATATATAAACCCATGCCTAACACACATTAAATCATCCCATCTCATACTATCATCTACCCTAATCACCTCCTCTACACCAAAAATCCCTCCTTCAATCCCAGGCTCCACCATCACGCCATCACCATACTTCCGCCATCTCACCATCCACATCATCATCATCTTCATCATCATACACCATCACGTCCATCCCACGGCTGCTTCAAGGTTCACGCCAACCCCTCACCTCACCATTAATCTTCACCCTTCGCACCCATCATCTTGAATCATCATCTTCCATCACGCCAAGCCTTCTTCATCACCATCAATCATTATCATCATCTCTAAGTAATATAAGTTTTATTTTTCTTTTGTTTTTGGTTTTACTTATTTCAATTGTATTTCTTTGATTAGATTATTATTAAACATGGATTATTTGGATGAATTGTGTGATTTTATTCATAATATGAGTGAGTAATTCGGTTTTACTTAGTATAATCTTCTTGAAGCCATGCTAAATTAATTATTTTGAAACAAGTTTTGTGCTTTAATGCCTAGTTGATTTAAATTCATGATTCTTTAGCGATTAGCATCCATCGATTATGAAATTTGTGTTGAATCGATTAGAATGCATGCTAGTTGATTATATACAATTTCGATTGATAGTTTAGAAGATTATAATACGTAAAAGTTATAGTCTTTTAAGCCTAGGTATCACCCTAATTAATCATGGATGGCTCAAACCCTCCTCTTTTAATTAGGTAATCGCTTTAGATCTTTGTTAAATCGATTTGCTGGTAAATTGGTTACAAAGTGTTAAATGATGTTTTTCTAATTCTTAATGCTCTAATTTGGTTAAATTTTTGCGCTGGTGTAAAAATTATCAAATTAGTAGGGTTTATCTTAGGGCTGGACCTAAGTAAACTAGAATCTAAGGAGAAACGGGCAAGAACCGCTGGTGGATTTCTTCTACAGTTTAACTCATGAATGAAATTAACTTATGTGTTGATGATAAATATTAATTTGCATGGTGGATTGAGATTATACTAAGTGTTCTTCATAAATTTGACAACTTTTGATCATTATTTATTTTTTTTTAAGAGTTAATTTGATTAGTTTGATAAATTTTGTTCTATATTTATTAGTTTCAATATAAATTCAATCGACCCCCCCCAAAAGTATAGTCTTTTAGGAGTGTCTAGGTAATTTTAGATAGCTTAGATTTTGATTTTTAGAGTGATTATAATTTTAGATTGATTTATATTCTCATTTAGTGTTTAGTTGCTGATTTTTTAGAAATTAGATTAAAAATAGTTATTCTTGTTATTTTTCGATTTTTGTCAGTTCCTAGGGTTTATAGAGTGTCCTAGTCTGCCCATATTTAATTTCGTGATTTTTGGAAGTTATTTGATAATTTTTCAGAATTATTTTGTGAAAGTGATATGTGCAGGTTTTTAGGTGATTAATTCTAAAAATTTCGATTTTTAATTTTAATTCACGACTATTAGGTATTGTTAAGTCCAGCAAATTGTGTCCTAGAATTAGGGTAATTTTCTTGATTAATTTCGTATTTATATTTAGGCTGATTATTTTATTTCTAATTTTAGATTTATTATTCTGCTGATTATTCGGTGCTAATTTTCTGATCAGATTTTTCTGAAATAAAATAGATACAATTTAGAGTTTATAAGCTCGTAGACCTGAAGCAGAATATTGTAGGTTGCTGTTTGATATTTTTAATATTTATTTTCTGTTTATTATTTGCTGTTTTGATTTTTAATTAGAATTTCAGTTATTATTCTGATTTTATTTTTCTAAATTATTTAGGAAATCTTTTTACTGTTTTCTTCCTAGAATATAATCCAAAATATTTAGGAGCATCATTGAGTCTTTTTTCAGATTTTTATTCATTAGATTTTAATTATTTTAGAATTATTAAGATTAGATTTAATAAATTAGATTAGTAAAATCACTTGGGATTAAGCTAGCCTTTTTAAAACTATCTTTTCTCGTGGATCGATCCCTACTTTCCTATGCTATAAAAAGTGTTTTAGTAACCGAAATAGTGGTTAAATTTGTAGCCCTCGACAAGCTTTACAAATTTTGTCGTCGTTGCCGGGGAAAGAAAATTAAATTGCTAGTTTACTTCTATTTGATTTGCTACTTTTTATTTTGTTTTGTTTTAATTCTAGTATTCTAAACCTATTAATTTATTTATATATATATATATTTTTAGATTTCCTGAAGTGTATGAAATTAAAGAGTGGTAAGGAAATTGGAGAGAACAAAGAACAAGCATTGAAAACTGAAAACAAAGAGAGTCAGCCTAATCCAGTAAGTTTTTGGATTAAAGAGGTAAGCATGTCTACTCTTCGAGAACTTGCTGCCCCTAACTTAGAAACCCAACCAATGTCCATCACTTATGCTGTTTTAGATAAACCTTTGAAATTAAACTCAGGATTTATTAATTTATTACCTAAGTTTCATCGGTTAGCTGGAGAGGACCCCTATAGACACATTAGTGAATTCCTCATTACCTGTTCTGCTATGGTACCTGAAGGAATTCCTGAGGATCAAATTAGACTAAGGGCCTTTCCCTTTTCTTTGCTTGGTAATGCTAAGGACTGGTTATATTATATGCCTGCTGGATCTTTTTTTACATGGACTGCATTGCATAAATCGTTTCTAGAAAAGTTTTTTCCTGCATCCCGTATTGGATCTATTAGGAAAGATATATGTGGAATCAAACAAATGAATAGGGAAACTTTTTGTGAGTACTGGGAAAGATTTAATAAATTATGTGCCAGTTGCCCCCAACATCAAATAACTGAACAACTATTGGTTCAATATTTTTATGAGGGTTTACTTCCTATGGACCGCAATATGGTTGATGCTGCTAGTGGGGGGGCTCTGGTTAATAAAACCCCAGCTGACGCTAGAAATCTAGTTAATTTAATGGCCCAAAATACTCAGCAATTTGGTACTAGGGACTCACAAGTCAAAAGGGTAAATGAGATAAGTCCTAGTTCATCTCTAGAGAATCAGTTATCTCACATTACTGCTATGTTAAATAAGATTGTTACTGGGGGATTTCAAAAAGCAGTAATATGTGGTATTTGTTGTCTAGAGGGGCATTTTACTAATACATGTCCCACTCTACAAGAAGGTAATATTAATGCTCTTTACTCTAACCAAAATCAAAGGAGGTATGATCCCTATTCGAATACTTATAATGAAGGATGGAGAGACCATCCTAACCTTAGGTATGGCCCTAAGCCAAATCCACCTGGTTTTGATCAACCCTCTCATCAGCCTTCTAGTCAAGATAGGACCAATTTCCTCTTAGAACAAGTCCTTAAAAAAATGGATGATAGGTTCCAGAGTATGGAAACCACCCTTAAGCAAGTTCAAGAGAGACAAACAGCAACTGATACTATAGTTAGCAACTTGCAAGCCCAATTGCAGAATAGGTTACCATCTCAACCTTACCCTAACCCCAAAGAGAATGTTAGTGCCATGACACTTAGAAGTGGGAAAGAGTTAAAGGAACCTACGAAGAAGAGAGAAGTGGAACCTGAGTTAGAAGTGAAAGGGGCTGAACCAGAATTAGATACAGAGTCTAATCAAACTACTAAGGAATTAGGAGAAAAGAAAAGAGAATCTTACAAGCCAATTCCACCTTTCCCTAGTAGATTTAGGACCCCTACGTCTAAGGTAAATGAGGCTAACCAAGAAATTTTAGAGACTTTTAGGAAGGTAGAAATTAATATACCTCTCCTTGATACCATTAAACAGGTGCCTCGTTATGCTAAGTTCTTAAAAGAATTATGCACTACCAAAAGAAAGTTAGTTGGTAATGAGAAGATAAGT
>JAKOGI010003097.1:0-68146 GCA_029747015.1 Carnegiea gigantea | reverse complement strand
TGCCTTTAAATAAGCAAGCTAGCAGCCACACAAGCACACACCTCACCTTTCCCTCCTAAGGAGGAAAGCTATTAAGAGCAAAACAAGCTGATTTGTGCTAATCTAAAATACATGCTTGCTTAAACTAGTCTAACACATTTGAAACAACAAGGAAAGCATGACTAATAGTTATTACAACTTTAATTGACTTGTACTAAAGCCCAAGCAGCTGGAAACTCAGCAAGAATGCACATGCTTCAGCCGAAAAGCACAAGCCACTTTACGGCTGGCCAACGGGAAGCAAGAAACATCTTTCTTTGTCTCTCTTCTCTTATTGGCTGTTCTTTTCAAGGTAGCAGCTGCTCATTGAAGCCTTGGGACGTGTGCGCAGCCTTGGAGGACGTGCCATATTAGCTGAAGTGAAGCAAACCCACCGGTGAGGGCAAAAACAAACCGGATTGTCAAACCGGGTTCTTTGGACAGAAACTGACCGGTTTTGTGACTGAGTTTAACCCTAGCAAAAGTGAGTATGATTCTGTTTTCAGACCATGGGAGGAAAGTTTAGGATGTGTATAATCCCCCCAAACCAAGAAATTAAGGTTAAACAAAGTTTAAGTGGGGCCTTCAAGCTAAAACATTAAACCGTGCAGATTAGGTGCTAATCTGGCCGGTTTGGCAAAACATCTTGATCTCCCTTTCTTCGAGTGGAATGATGGAAAAGTAATGCTGGGGCTTGAAAGGGGACATCTTGAGGATTCTAAGAAGGTAAAAATCCAAGATTTAAACCACCATTAAGCTTGTCTAAATACATACCCAAAAACTGGGTACAATCTGTCTGAACTGGCAGTTTGTATAGCTTGGGTTTATTAGCCAATTTAAGAGGGCAAATGAAGTCCAAATGGGATGAAACTTTTTTTGTTGCAAAGCTGACTTCTTGAACTTTAATTCCAATGCAAAATATTGGACTTAAACCTTAAAGGGTTTGACGTAATTAACCTCTCAAAACCGGGTTTGCTGCGAAAACAAACCTGACCTGCTGTTTTAGGTCCTTAAACAAAACAAGGATGAATTATTCACCCTTTAATCACCTTAATGAAATTACCTAACTTTGATTTGATTCTTTAAATCAAAGGGCATGGAGGGATCTCCATCATCCTCCCCTTGTTAAAAAGATTTGTCCTCAAATCAATTTAGGTAATTACCTCTTCTTCTAGATTCATTGTATGGCTGAAACAAAATCAACCATTCGAATAACTTGCCTTTGATTTTGGAGGCTCTCTTTTCTTCAAGTCCCTTGCTGATTTGGATGTTGTATATGGGGGACTCTTTGAACATGACATGAACCACTTCTTCATATGCTCTTAATTCAGAATTAGGAGCTGTAAGGAATGATTCTGAATTGAATTGACAGAAGGTTTGTTTGAGTGCCTTAGGTATGGGTGGAGTGGGAAGAAAGGTTGATGGTTCACCAAAGGTCATGAAAAATATACGTTGATTCTCTTTGCCTTTTGGTGAGTGGTGGATAGTGTCTAAGGTGAGCATTTCACCTTCATCCGCCTCAATCTCGATCTCTTCAAGATCATCTCCTTTATCTTCTTCTTTTTCCTCCTTTAGTTCGACCTCCTCAGCTGCCTTCCATTCTGCTAAGGTGACATACCACCTGTTGGTACAATCTGATGCCAAGTGACCAATGCCTTGGCACTTATAACACCTTGGGATGCTTTTAAGAAGGGGTTTTGGTGTGAATTGTGGGGATAGGCCCTTTTGTGGAGTTTGGTCTTTTTGTGGAGAAGGGGAAAGAGATGCCATGGGTTTAGGAGCATAAGATGAACTCCCCTTGTTTAAGGTTTGTTCATATGGTGAGGGATTTGGATTTTCATGCCGTGAGGGCGGTTTGCTCTTCTTTTGCTGCTCAACCTTGTGAGCTAGCACACATACTTCATCGAAACAAGTGTAAGCTTGCAAATCAACAATATTAGCATACCTAAGGTCAAGACCTCCCAAGTATCTAACAATTGTTTGCTCTTCAGGTTCATGCAAATCACACTTAATCACAAGCTTTTCAAACTCTCGAGTATATTCTTCTACACTCAAATTACCTTGGTTCAAATGGTGGAGTTGTGAGTAACAATCTTGAACATACGTAGAAGGAAGAAATCTAGCCTTGAGCTTTGATTTCATCTTCTCCCAAGTTCTGATTTTGGACTTCCTTTCTCTTACTCTTTTGGCACACAAGTTAGTCCACCAAAGAGAAGCATACTTACGAAGCCTTAAAGCAATCAGCTTCCCCTTCTTGTCTTCTGGGATGTCCTTGTACTCAAAAACTCTTTCAACTGTGTGTAACCAATCCAAAAAATCTTCAGGATCAAGCTTGCCTTCAAATTCTGGAATTTCAACCTTGAAATCATTTGCACTGGATTGATTCCGTGAGTCTTGTCTAGTCATTCTCAATGGCTCATCTTCACTAGATGAATCAAGAGTATGGCTAAACACTTGTTCTTGCCTCCATGGTTCGGATTGGATGGGTTCTTCACACGCCTTTTGCTTTTGCTTCATGTAGTTTCCAAGTTGTTTTCTCAAGTACTCATTTCGAGCCTTGAGTTCTTGATTACTCACACTTATTTCTTGCATTTGCTTGGAAAGAACCTCAAGCTTCTCTTACACAGACATGCTAGTACTCATTGTGATCGCAGGAAGGAACGGTTTATGCTTGACTGTGTTTGGATTGAGTTTGGGAGCGTGGGGTTCAGGCAAGGATCTGAACTCGCTCTGATACCAAATATGATGTACCTGCCGATGGTTCAAGCTAAAACTCAAATTAAGAGTGAAACCTTATAATCCAAAGGTAGATACAATCAAGGGAAAACCAAGGAAAGTGGACATATAATATGATGGTTGTGAAGCATCAAACATGTGAGGGAGGAATGGAACTTAGAATCAAGGGATTCTAAGTGAAAATCAAAGGAAGTTTGATGTACTTTGATGTATATCTCAAAGGGTGAATGGAACCAAGTTACAAGCTACCAAGAATATGAAGCAATCAAGTGAAAACCATACGGATTAGGTGTGGCACGGTCGTGCCTTTAGGCACGGGCAGGCCGTGCCACTTTTCTGGTTTGTGACACCATGTTTCTCACTTTTGCACGGGTGAGTATGGTTTGAGGTTTGTGATGGAAGCTAGACTATTAGAGGTAGTCTAAGCCTTGAATAAGCATGGGGATGGATATGTGAGTGGCTTGTAAATGAGAGAAAGTGGGAGAGAAGCAAAGTTAAGATTCACTAACTCTAAATTAAAGCTAGCAAACTCACTTTAACTCTCTTTGAATCCTTGAGTATAAACACCAAATGAGATAGGACTAAACTTGAAGAATGGATACAGAAACACCACCAAACTCAAGTTTAGGGCCCTTAAACTATGATTAAGATACAGATATCACCACTTAATCAAGTTTAAGACTTCACTTGAACACCACCTTAATCGGCCAAAATTAAGGATAAGCAAGCTAAGGGTTTGGAGTGTGCCTAAGCACCGAAAGCACAATGCTCTCAACTTTGAGTTTGATTCAAATCTGGTATATTACAAGGGGGGCTGTGTGCCTTTAAATAAGCAAACTAGCAGCCATACAAGCACACACCTCACCTTGCCCTCCTAAGGAGGAAAGCTATTAAGAGCAAAACAAGCTGATTTGTGCTAATCTAAAATACATGCTTGCTTAAACTAGCCTAACACATTTGAAACAACAAGGAAAGCAAGACTAATAGTTATTACAACTTTAATTGACTTGTACTTAAGCCCAAGCAGCTGGAAACTCAGAAAGAATGCACATGCTTCAGCCGAAAAGCACAAGCCACTTTACGGCTGGCCAATGGGAAGCAAGGAACATCTTTCTTTGTCTCTCTTCTCTTATTGGCTGTTCTTTTCAAGGTCAGCTGCTCATTGAAGCCTTGGGACGTGTGCCCAGCCTTGGAGGACGTGCCATATCAGCTGAAGTGAAGCAAACCCACCGGTGAGGGCAAAAACAAACCGGATTGTCAAACCGGGTTCTTTGGATAGAAACTGACCGGTTTTGTGACTGAGTTTAACCCTAGAAAAAGTGAGTATGATTCTGTTTTTAGACCATGGGAGGAAAGTTTAGGATGTGTATAATCCCCCCCAACCAAGAAATTAAGGGTAAACAAAGTTTAAGTGGGGCCTTCAAGCTAAAACATTAAACCGTGCAGATTAGGTGCTAATCTGGCCGGTTTGGCAAGACATCTTGTTCTCCCTTTCTTCGAGTGGAATGATGGAAAAGTAATGCTGGGGCTTGAAAGGGGACATCTTGAGGATTCTAAGAAGGTAAAAATCCAAGATTTAAACCACCATTAAGCTTGTCTAAATACATACCCAAAAACAGGGTACAATCTGTCTGAACTGGCAGTTTGTATAGCTTGGGTTTATTAGCCAATTTGAGAGGGCAAATGAAGTCCAAATGGGATGAAACTTTTTTTGTTGCAAAGCTGACTTCTTGAACTTTAATCCCAATGCAAAGTATTGGACTTAAACCTTAAAGGGTTTGACGTAATTAACCTCTCGAAAACCGGGTTTGCTGTGAAAACAAACCTGACCTGCTGTTTTAGGTCCTTAAACAAAACTAGGATGAATCATTCATCCTTTAATCACCAAAATAAAATTACCTAGCCTTGATTTGATTCTTTAAATCAAAGGGCATGGAGGGATCTCCATCAATGCCTAAACAGAAAGTTTAATCAAGCTACGTAGATTAGGAGCTAAACTGAGTAGGTTTTTGTTCTGGGCTGGACTAGATGACTTGGACTCTTTTTTGTGGGCTTCTGTTGACATGCCTGGTTATTAGACATCCTAAACTGACTTACAAGAAAATAATTACATAATTTGGACATCGTTTGGGTTATGACATAACAAAAAAAATCTAGGTTAAAACTGTCCCAAAACTGGACAATTTGAGTTTGAGGGCCGAGTTAAATTATTAAATGAAGTCCAATGACCCTAGAACTTGATTTATTGAAAGATAACATCCTGAAACATAGGATGGGCAGTTTAAAAGAATCAAAAGTTACCGAAGAATTAGGTAACCAGGGTTAGAAAGTTTTGTAATTTGTTGGGCAGACCCAGGTGCAAATAGTCTAGGCTTCCTGATCTTCAAACAGAACTCCAAGTAATGCCTTTTGCCTTGAAATTCAAAGAGCAGGGGCCAGACCTGGATTGGTGGGACAAAAGATTGAGCTAGGCTTTCCTCCAAGTGATGTAACTATTAAGGGAACTCATAAATACTCAAAGCTGAGTCCAAAAGCTAAACTAAGCAAGCTGAAATCAAAGTTGAGTTTAGGTGAGATCACGATTGAATGAATGAATAAAGGACAGTCTAAGCCCTCACTTCGATATAGAAACACCACTAAATTTAAGTTTAGGGCCCTTAACCTTAATTAGGATACAGAAACACCACCCAATTAAGTGTTAAGACTTCACTTGATCGTCACATTAACCGATCTAGTTAAGGATAAGCAAGCTAAGTATTCAAGGGGAACGAAAGCAAAATGCTCTCAATTCTAGTTTATAATCAATAAGAAAGTTATGTTTTCAAAATGTGAACTTCCAAGGCCTTATATCTCACAACCAAGGGCAATAAACTAGCTAAGGAGGTGTCCTCGCTAGGAAGGAAACATCTAATGAAGCTTAGTTAAGTGCTTAGGACTAATCTAGTTTACAAGCTTGATTAACCTAAGCTAATTACAACTAGAATGCAAAGGAAAGCAAGACAAATGATAATACTTAACAACAATACTCCTAATTAAGCTTAATACATTGGTTACTGAGGAAAAAAAGTGGAGAAAAGTAGCTATAAACTAGGAGCACTTTTCGGCAGGTCAATCCAGTTGCAAGGTGGGATTTCTTCCTTTATTCTCTCATTGGCTAGGCTCTTGCCAAGTAAATTTACAGCATATCATTGTGTTTCTGGCTGTCTTGAACCATGATTGAAGCAAGTAAGTAAGAAACCAGCTCAGCAAACCCTTAGAGGAAGGAAAAACACACGCAGCTGCTTTCTAGGCTCTAGAATCAGTTTTCAGCCCGGTTTCTACCCTTATTTCCACCAATCAAAAGGGAGCAAGATTTTAATTTCAAGCTATGGGGGGAATCCTTAGGGTGTGTACAAATCCCCCTACTAAGAAATCAAGGTTAAATCATGTTTAGGTAGGAAATTTTCACTAAAACATTTTACCATGTAGTTTTGGACCAAAATTGACAGGTTAAACAAAATGGCTTGATCTCTTCATCTCGACTGAGCATGATCGACTTTTAATGCTTGGACCTAGAAGTTAACATCTTAAGGATCCAAAAAATGAAAAAATATCAAACATAAGCCACAATGTAGCTTAAGAAATCAAGTGAACAAAATCGAGTGCTTTCTATATGTTTAACCCGGTTGCACCTTCATGGCTCTTTTCCTGAATGTGAGCCATTGCTTGAACTTTGGTGCTTGCATTGGACCTTACTAGACTCTTAGGACCTTCTTCAAAGTCTTGGCTTAAGGGGATTCCATCATCCTTCCCTTGTTGAGAAGATTTGATCCTCAAATTAGCAAGGTAATCATTGGCTTGGTAAGCACTCAAGTCAGCCACATTGAATGTAGCTGAAACTCCGTAGTCACCTGGTAAATTAACCTTATAAGCATTTTCATTAATTCTTTCAAGTACCTCAAATGGACCATCAACTCTTGGCATTAACATGTTCTTTCTTTTAGAAGAAAATCATTCCTTCCTAAAGTGAAAACCATCTTTCTCCTATGCTTGTTAGCTTGGGCTTCATTGGATGCATTAGTCTTCTCAATTCTGGCCTTAACCAACTCATAGAGCTTCTGAATCTCTTCCACTCTAGCTGCTGCATCTGTAGTAGGCTTTTGATCTAATGGTCATGCAATAAGATTAATGGGACTTAAGGGATCAATCCCATATACCACCTTAAAAGGGCATAGACTAATAGCCTTGCTAGGAGCTTTAATATAAGCAAATTCAGCATGTGCCAAGAGTAAATCCCAGGCTTTGGCATGCAGTTTGATCAAAGCCCTTAGGAGAGTACCTAGGGTTCGATTTGTCACCTCTGCTTGCCCATCAGTTTGGGGATGACAAGTGGTACTATGCATGAGTTTAGTACCAAGTTTCTTCCATAAGGTAACCCAAAAATGACTTAAAAACTTTGTATCCCTATCAGAAACAATGCACTTAGGGATACCATGCAATCTGATTACCTCCTTAAAGTATAACTCAGCAACGTGTGTGGCATCATTAGTTTTGTTGCATCGAATGATATGTGCCATCTTTGAAAACTAGTCCACCACCACAAATATAGAATCCTTGCCCCTTTGGGTTCTAGGTAAACTTAAAATGAAGTCCATGCTTACATCCAGCCAAGGTAGAGTGAAAACTGGAAGGGGCGTGTATAAGTCGTGGGGTAAGGTGTGACTCTTCACAGCTAGGTACGTTCCACATCTTCTTAGGATGTCTTAAACATCCTTCTCCATTCTAGGCCTATAATAATGTTCCCTAAACATAGTTAAGGTCTTGGATTCACCAAAATGACCAGCCAAGGAACCTCCATACACTTCTCTGATTACAAAGCTCACGAGTGCTACACTTAGGGATACATAGTCATGTATCCTTAGATAGAAAAACTTCCTGGATGAAGAAATCTCCCTTAGGGTGCTTTTAGCACTTAGAATACAACTTCACAATGTCTTCATCATCAGCATATAGGCCTTTTAGATGCTGAAAGGCAAGAACATAACCATCTAACTAAAACAAAAGTAAGTGCCTCCGGGATAAAGCATCAGGTCCTTGGTTGAGTTTTCCAAATTTATGCTTGATTGTAAAGTGAAATGACTGTAAATACTCAACCCATTTGGCATGACGTGAGTTCAACTTATGCTGGCCTTGAATGTACTTCAAAGCCTTATGATCAGAATGAAGAGTAAACTCATTAGCAATTAGATAATGACTCCAATGCTCTAAACATCTCACAATTACATAAAACTCTTTGTCATAGGTGGAATACTTTCTTCTTGAATCACACAATTTCTCACTAAAGAAGGTGATGCATATTTCCATATGCATCATTTTCATTCCTCAAGCTCAACTTCAACGGAGGAAAGGGCCAAACAAGATCATGCATGGAAACACTTATATTTGGTCCCATTATTGGAGTACCATGACACAAGACACTTTGTGGAGTTTGTTTTGAAGTTCAAAGTGCCTTATTCAAAAGGGATTTCCAAATGGGGATCAAAACTACCATGCATTTCAAAGGAAAGCTCCAAGGAAGCAAAGGGAGCCCAAAATCTGGTCAGAATTGCGCTAAAACAGTCCAACAGTGCATTGGGCACTTCACCTGAAAATTGACCCGATTTGGGCCATCTTTTTTAGCAAGCTCCGGAGGGCATAATTTGCTGCACGCTTCACCATATTCAAGCTTAAAGAATCATCTTTCCAATAAGGCCAGCCATGCATTATTTGGATCCATTTGGCTGGTCATATTTGGCCCATAAATAAACCTGCCGAAATCCAATCCAGTTTGAGCAGTCTGCATTCTTCAGCCCATATCTTTCAAACGGCCGATTCAAATTCAGTGAAACCACTTCCCTTGGAAACTAGACTCTTCAACCATTCCAAGGAATCAAGAATCACCAAATGTGGATCACAAACCAGAGAGTTATGCCCAAATGAATCTGGCCTTGCTGCAAGTGTGAATGTAATTAATGCAAAACGTGTGCACCATGCATTTTCACACCTAAAACCTTTTTTGATGCATTTCCCTTTGCTCAAGCTGCATGTCCCCTCTCTCCCAAGGATGAGACGTGCCTTTTCAAGTGGAACATGCTTCTCTAAGGTTGCTAGGTTCATTTTACTCAAGAGGCACCCACCGGATACATTGTTTTTCCCCTTAGTCATTCCCCTTTGCTTGTATTTTTTGTTTGTGTCTCTTCATAGGTGTGCTTGTATCTTTTCAAGTGTAAGGCGTACTCTATATAAAGGCCATAGTGTCGAGTTGTTTGCCTCAATTAATCATCTACATTCGAATTCAAGAAATACAATTCAGCTTTGAAGTGTTCTTTCAAAGTGTGAGAGCAAATCTAGTTCTATATCTTGAGTGTTGGCAAACTCAAGTGGGGTTCTAGTTTCCTAAACTCCTCTAGGTGGTGATTCATTTCTGTATCCTAGAAAGAGTAAAGGAATTTGCCCAAGGATTGGTTTTGAGTGGCTTCTTCTTGGATTATCTCAAACTCAACCTTGAACCTATCCTTCCTTTGTTTCCTTTCTTTCTTAACTAAAACCACAAAAGATAACCTAACTTGGTCATTTGGGTGCTCATATACATCATTTGGTATCAGAGCCTAGGTTGCCATTTGACCAAGTTTGCAGCCAAACACATTTCCCAAACAAAAAACACAAAAACAACACAAACCAGCAAAACCGTGCAAACACAAAACATCCACAGGCAGCAACTTGGCACGGCCACCCCGTGCTTCCTAGCACGACCGTGCCACCCTTGATTCCCTGCATTTTCAAGGCAGCATACAAGCACGGCTCCCTAGTGCCTAGCTGCACAACCGTGCCCTCCCTCTTCTACTCCAAAACAGCCTACTTCTAGCCTAAGCACATCCCCAATGTCTTCAAGAAGATCCCAAGAGCGAGTTAACGAGTTGGAAGCCCAAGTAAAGTACCTTCAAACTCAACTTGGACAACTCATGGAGGAGAAAAGAAGATGGAATCAAAGCCCCTCTCACTCATGTACTCATATGGGCTCGGATGAATCCGAGAGGGAGAAAAGAGTTACCATGCTAACTCTAGCTATGAAGAGGATGTTCCAAGAAGATTCCAAAGAAGACAAGAAAGTAGTCTTGGCGATTTAAGAGTTGACATCCCAGAATTCGAAGGCCAACTCGACCCGGATCACTTCCTAGATTGGCTACAAACTGTTGAACGAGTCTTTGAGTAAAAAGACGTGGCTGAAGAAAAGAAGGTAAAGCTCGTTGTCCTCAAACTCTGAAAGTATGCATCTATTTGGTGGGCAAACCTTGTGGCCAAACGAGTAAGAAATGTGAAAGGGAAGATCCGAACATGGGCTAAGATGAAAGAAAAATTCAAGTCCAAGTTCCTTCCTTCACATTATATTCAAGACAACTACTTCAAGCTCCATCACCTAAAGCAAGGCTCCAAGAGTGTTGAAGAGTATACCCGGGAGTTTGAACAACTCCTGCTCAAATGTGACTTGAGAGAAGATGATGCCCAAACAATGGTAAGGTACCTAAGTGGCTTGGATGAGTCTATTGCTCATGTAATTGAATTGCATCCATATACCTTCTTAGACGACTTGAGTTCTCTTGCTTACAAAGTAGAGCAACAAAAGAAGTCTACAGGAAAGAGCCCCATTTCTAAACCCACTCCTCGACCTTTCCCCTCTCAAAAGCCTTCCTACTTTCCTCCTGAACCTCAAAACCCCTCACAACCCAAAAACACCCCTCCTGCCACCTCTATACCCTCCACAAAGGTGCCTGCGAAGCCCAATGACAAAATCCGTTGCTTTCGATGTCAAGGTCTAGAACATATTACATCCGAATGTCCTAACAAACGGATAGTGACTCTTGCCGAGTACCAAGCTTCCTTTGAGGAGCCACATGAAGAAGAAGAAGGCGAAGATTGCTTGGTGGAAAAAGTGGAAGAAGTTGAAGAAGGCCCCGATGAAGAAGAATTGTTGGTCATTAGAAGAGCCTTGAGTGGTTTTGCCACCCAAGACAACTTGGAACAAAGAGAAGCTATTTTCCATACAAGGTGCACCGTTGATGGGAAGGTATGCTCACTCATTATAGATGGAGGTAGTTGTGCTAATGTTGTGATGCATATTTCCATATGCATCATTTTTATTCAAGTCCAATTTCAAAGAAGAAAAGGGTCAAAGAAGATCATGCATGGAAATGTACCTATTTGGTCTTCTTAAGTGAGTTCAAAAGACTGCGACACTATGGAGCGAGGTCAAAAAGAGCGTTAAGTTTACTAGAAATTTTGGTGCCGAATTCATCCCTGCGGAACCCGACGATTTTTGTGGACCACTTGTGGACAAGCTCAAGTGGACCCACAACTTGAGGCTCCACATGGTTTTGAAGTTTAAGATTTCAGCTTTCAAATAAGCCCAAGTTTGTTTAATTTGGACATCATTTGATTGGGCAAAATATCACCCAAAGATACGTTATGCTGATCCAGTCCAGTCTGAGATAGGTGCATTGTTTGGGCCATAACTTTTAAACCGCTTATCCAAATTGAGCAAATGAGCCCATTCTGGAAACTATACTTCCAGGGCTTTCTAACAAGCCCAAGAACGCGTGATTTGGCCGAGTATTCTGGAAGTTATGCTCTGTTGAAGTTGAGGCAGTTGCAAGGATTAAATTCTGGGAAACTGAAGTGTCTTCGGTTGCAAGTGAGTGTGTGGCTGACATTGTGCACGTTTTGGAGCCTTCTAGATTGGTGTAATCAGCTAAGAAATCCTAGAATATTCCTTGTAACCTCCCCCACCCTTTTATGATGTGTCTTTCCATTTATCTTAGTCTTTTCATTTTACTAGTTTTAATTGTTAGGAGTTATTTGAGTCCTTTTGTTGTCTTTTGCTGAGCCTATATAAAGGGGGGGGGCGTGTGAGCATTGTAGATCAGATTTCTAAGGCATTTTCAAGAGTAATTCAAGCACCTTTGAGAGTGATTCTCATTTGTGTCCCAAAAATTCCTAATTCTATATCTTAAATTTGGCTAATTCAAGTGGTGTTCTAGGTTCTCCTTCTTTTCTTTGGAGTGATTCCTCAGAAGAGTGAAGGGAATTAGCCCAAGACCTAGTTGTGAGTGGCTTCGGAAGGATTATCTCATACACAAAGTCTTGCACTATCCATCTCTATCCTGTTTGGTGATATTCTTCATCTTCCCCATCTTTCTCTCTTTTCTTTTTGCTTAAGTTTGATTTGAGTTTGATTTGGATCACTTTCCACCCACATATACATCAATTGGTATCAGAGCCAAGGTTCTTAAGTGACCCACATCACACCCACATACATCCCAAAAAGCCAAACATACAAAAAAAAAAACAAAAAAAAAAAGAGGCACAAACCGGCAAACCCAGTCTCGAAGACCAGAGAAGCAGCACGGTTCCCCCGTGCCATACCACACGACCGTGCCATATTCATTTTCCAGAAATCTGCAAGCCGAGACGCAGCACGGTGCCCCCGTGCCGCCAAGCACGACCGTGCCACTCTACTTTTCTGCATTTTCTTCAGCCGAAGTATAGCACAGCCTGACCGTGCCCCCTTGCACGACCGTGCCACTTTCCCTGCTGCATATTCTTCCTTCAAAGCATCTCCAACATGTCTACAAAGTCCACAAGAAGCGACCAAGCACGTGGGGAAGAGTTAGAAGCTCAAGTCACTTATCTTCGAACTCAACTTGGGCAACTTTTGGAGGAAAAACGAAGGTGGGTTCATAGCCCCACTCCCTCTCATCCTCATGAACCAGTGGTCGAATCGGAAGAAGAAGTCCTTCAATCCCGAGCCAATTCTATTGACGAAGAAGCCCCAAGGAGACGAAGGCAAGGAGGCAATATTGGTGGTGTCCGAATTGACATCCCCGAATTTGAAGGCCAACTTGACCCGGACTTATTTCTCGATTGGTTGCACCCCATTGAGAGGATCTTTGAATATGAGGACATCCCGGAGGACAAAAAGGTAAAACTTGTAGCCCTTAAACTCCGCAAATATGCTTCAATCTGGTGGGCTAACCTTGGAGCGAAAAGAGCAAGGAATGGAAAGGGAAAAATCAAAACTTGGGCCAAAATGAAAGAAAAACTCAAGGCCAAGTTTCTTCCCTCTCACTATGTGCAAGACAATTATCTAAAGCTCCATCGACTCAAGCAAGGATCCAAGAGTGTGGAAGAATACACTCGGGAGTTTGAACAACTCCTACTCAAATGCGACTTGAAAGAAGATGACTCTTAAACCTTGGTAAGATACTTAACGGGACTTGATGAGTCTATTGCTCATATTGTTGAGTTGCAACCATATTCATCCCTTGATGACTTGAGTTCTCTAGCCTACAAGGTAGAGCAACAAAAGAAATCAAAGGGAAAGAGTGTCCTTTCGAAGCCTCTCTCTCGTCCTTACCCCACACAAAAGCCTCCGTACTACCCTCCTCGTCCACAAAATTCCCCACCATCACAAACCAAAAACACCACTCCAACCCCTCCAAAAACCTCCACACAAGAACCCAAATCAAAGGACAAGGTTCGTTGCTTTCGGTGCCAAGGTATGGGACACTATGCATCTGAGTGTCCAAACAGGAGGATTGTTTCCCTAGCGGAGTACCAAGAAGCATGTGATGACCATGCCTATGATGAAGAAGAAGGAGAGCACTTTGAAGAAGGAAGTTTGGAAGAAGTTGAGGAAGGCCCCGATGAAGGTGAGTTGCTTGTCATTAGGCGAGCATTGAGCGGATTTGCTACTCAAGAAGGCTTGGGGCAAAGAGAGGCGATTTTCCACACAAGGTGCACTATTCAAGGGAAAGTTTGTACCCTCATCATCGATGGAGTTAGTTGTACAAATGTTGCATCCAAAACCATGGTGGACAAGCTCAAACTTGAGACTACACCCCATCCTAAGCCTTATAGCATCCAATGGCTAAATCAAGGCAAAGGTATATACATTTCTCATCAGTGCCTCATTTCTCTTTCTATTGGAGACCACTATAAGGCTGAGATATTGTGTGACATTCTTCCTATGGATGCAAGCCATATATTATTGGGTAGACCATGGATGTTTGATCGCCATGTAATTCATCATGGGCGCCTCAACACCTACTCCTTTATTAAAGATGAGAAGAAAATCACCTTGACCCCTATTCCATCGTGCCAAAGCCTCAAACCACAAAAGGACCGACAAGCCTTAACCCTCATTCATCCTTCCCAAACCCTTGCCCCTAAAGAAGATTTCCCACTTCCGCCTCTTCTCCTCACCAGGTATGACCCGTTTTATCATCCTCCCCTCACCCTCTTCTATATCTCTCTAGAGGTGATGCCCTGTGACCTCCTCCCCCAAAAGCTCCCATATTGTAAGCGCGACCCCTTTCTTGAGAGGCTTGCCAACCCTTTGAGTTTGAGGACAAAGTCAAAACAACCCGGGGAGTATGATGCATATTTCCATATGCATCATTTTTATTCAAGTCCAATTTCAAAGAAGAAAGGGTCAAAGAAGATCATGCATGGAAATGTGCCTATTTGGTCTTCTTAAGTGAGTTCAAAGACTCGCGACACTATGGAGAGGGCAAAAAGAGGTTAAGCTTTGCTAGAAATTTGGTGCCGAATTCATCCCTGCGGAACCCGATTTTTGTGACCACTTTTGGACAAGCTCAAGTGGACCCACAACTTGAGGGTCCATGTGCTTTTGAAGTTTAAGATTTCATCTTTCGAATAAGCCCAAGTTTGTTTAATTTGGACATCATGTGATTGGGCAAAATATCACTCAAAGATACGTTGTGCTGATCCAGTCCAGTCTGCGATAGGTGCATTGTTTGGGCCATAACTTTTAAACCGCTTATCCAAATTGCGCAAATGAGCCCATTCTGGACACTAGACTTCCAGGGCTTTCTATCAAGCCCAAGAACGCGTGATTTGGCCTGGTATTCTGGAAGTTATGCTCTGTTGAAGTCGAGGCAGTTGCAAGGATTAAATTCTGGGAAACTGAAGAGTCTTCGGTTGCAAGTGAGTGTGTGGCTGACATTGTGCACGTTTTGGAGCCTTCTAGATTGGTGTAATCAGCTAAGAAATCCTAGAATATTCCTTGTAACCTCCCCCACCCCTTTATGATGTGTCTTTCCATTTATCTTAGTCTTTTCATTTTACTAGTTTTAATTGTTAGGAGTTATTTCAGTTTTTTTGTTGTCTTTTGCTGAGCCTATATAAAGGGGGGGCGTGTGAGCATTGTAGATCAGATTTCTAAGGCATTTTCAAAAGTAATTCAAGCACCTTTGAGAGTGATTCTCATTTGTGTCCTAAAAATTCCTAGTTCTATATCTTGAATTTGGCTAATTCAAGTGGTGTTCTAGGTTCTCCTTCTTTTCTTTGGAGTGATTCCTCAGAAGAGTGAAGGGAATTAGCCCAAGACCAAGGTGTGAGTGGCTCCGGAAGGATTATCTCATACTCAAAGTCTTGCACTATCCATCTCTATCCTGTTTGGTGATATTCTTCATCTTTCGCATCTCTCTCTCTTCATTTTGCTTAAGTTTGATTTGAGTTTGATTTGGATCACTTTCCACCCACATATACATCATGTTGCCTCCAAGACCATCGTAGATAAGCTCAAGCTCAAAGCCACACCCCATCCTGAGCCTTACACTATCTGATGGTTAAACCAAGGCAAAGGTATGCAAATTTCTACCCAATGCCTCGTCTCTCTCTCCATTGGTAAAAACTACAAAGATGAGCTATGGTGTGATATAGTTCCCATGGATGCTTGTCACATCCTTTTGGGAAGATCTTGGCAATTTGATAGAAGTGTCATCCATGATGGCCGGATGAACACTTATACCTTCTACAAAGACCAAAAGAAAATCACCTCGACCCCTCTCAAGCCCACCCACTCTCCAAAATCCAAAGACAACCCTCATACGGATGTCTTTCTCACCACCCTTCTCAAGTCCCAACACCATGAGTTTGAACCCTTTAAGGACTTGATACTTATGCAAACCACGCCGGAACCCCCTACCCACTCACACCCCCTACTCACTCCTCTCCTACAAACCTTCCATCGTGTGTTCCCACAAGAAATCCCCCACGGTCTCCCTCCACCAAGATCCATCCAGCACAAAATTGACCTTCCCCCCTTCCCCTTTTATCCAGCCCATGGCCTCGCTCTCCCTCCAAAGATGTCCTATGGCCTTTCCCCACAAAGAACCACATTTTATAAGATTGACCCCTTTTACGAGAAGAGCGAATACCTTTTGAGTTTGAGGACAAACTCCAAACAACCCGGGGAGTATGATGCATATTTTCATACGCATCATTTTCGTTCCTCAAGCTCAACTTCAAGGGAGGAAAGGGTCAAACGAGATCATGCATGGAAACACTTATATTTGGTCCCATTATTTGAGTTCCATGACACAAGACACTTTGTGGAATTTGTTTTGAACTTCAAAGTGACTTATTCAAAAGGGATTTCCAAATGGGGATCAAGACTACCATGCATTTCAAAGGAAAGCTCCAAGGAAGCAAAGGGAGCCCAAAATCTGGTCAGAATTGCGCTAAAACAGTCCAACAGTGCGTTGGGCACTTCACCCGGAAATTGACCCGGTCTAGGCCATCTTTTTGAGCAAGCTCCGGAGGGCATAATTTTCTGCACGCTTTACCATATTCAAGCTTAAAGAATCAGCTTTCCAATAAGGCCAGCCATGCTTTATTTGCGGTCCATTTGGTTGGTCATATTTGGCCCATAAATAAACTTGCCGAAATCCAATCCACTTTGAGCAGTCTGCATTCTTCGGCCCATATCTTTCAAACGGCTAATCCAAATCCAATGAAACCACTTCCCTTGGAAACTAGACTCTTCAAGCTTTCCAAGGAATCAAGAATCACCGAATGTGGATCACAAACCAGAGCGTTATGCCCAAATGAATCTGGCCTTACTGCAAGTGTGAACGCAATTAATGCAAAATGTGTGCACCATGCATTTTCACACCTAAAACCTTTTTTGATGCATTTCCCTTTGCTCAAGCTACGTGTCCCCTCTCTCCTAAGGATGAGACGTGCCTTTTCAAGTGGAACATGCTTCTCCAAGGTTGCTCGGTTCATTTTACTCAAGAGGCACCAACCGGATACATTGTTTTTCCCCTTGGTCATTCCCCTTTGCTTGTATTTTTTGTTTGTGTCTCTTCAAATGTGTGCTTGTATATTTTCAAGTGTAAGGCCTACTCTATGTAAAGGCCATAGTGTCGAGTTGTTTGCATCAGTTAGTCATCTACATTTGAATTCAAGAAATACAATTCAGCTTTGAAGTGCTCTTTCAAAGTGTGAGAGCAAATCTAGTTCTATATCTTGAGTGTTGGCAAACTCAACTGATGTTCTAGTTTCCTAAACTCCTCTAGGTGGTGATTCATTTCTATATCCTAGAAAGAGTAAAGGAATTTGTCCAAGGATTGGTTTTGAGTGGCTCCTTCTTGGATTATCTCAAACTCAACCTTGAACCTATCCTTCCTTTATTTCCTTTCTTCCTTAACTAAAACCACAAAAAATAACCTAACTTGGTCATTTGGGTGCTCATATACATCAGAAGGCTAAAGGTTTACCTTCTTGAGTAAGAACACCACCTATACCAACTCCAAAGGCATCACACTCAATTTTAAAGACTTTATCAAAGCACGGTAAGGAGAGAACCGATGCTTGAGTAAGTCTCTTCTTCACTTCTTCAAAGGCAGCTTGGCCTTTAGGGGTCCATTAGAAGGTTGTACCCTTAATAACCTCAGTAATGGGAGCCATAATACTACTAAAACATCGAATAAACCTTCTGTAAAAGGAAACTAGTCCATGAAAAGCTCGAACATTATGAATGCTCTTAGGAATAGGCCATGACTGAATAGCATCTATCTTGCTTTCCTATGCCTTAATACCTTCACCAGTCACAATGTAACCTAAGAATGTCACCTCAGGACTGAAAAAGGCACATTTCTTAAGGTTACTAAACAACCTTTCACGTTCTAGAAGAAGCATAAATTGAGTGAGATGATCTTAATGTTCATGCTCATCCTTGGAATATATCAGATTGTCATCGAAGTAAACTACCACAAACTTTCTAATGTAAGGCCTAAATGCTTGATTCATTAGCCTCATGAATGTACTAGGAGCAATGGAAAGACCAAAGGGCATGACAAGCAATTCATATAACCCTCCCTTGGTCTTAAAATCCGTTTCCCATTCATCTCCCTCACGGATTCTGATTTGGTAGTATCCACTTCGAAGGTTGATATTTGAAAACACTTTTGAGCCATGTAACTCATCTAGCATATCTTCAAGACTAGATATAGGATACCTCAACTTGATTGTAATCTTGTTAACGGCCTGCTATGCACACACATATGCATTCCTCTATTCTTTTTAGGGACCAAAGTAGCAGGCACAGCATACGGACTCAAGGACTCTTGAACTAAGCCCTTGGACATCAATTCTTTAACTTGCCATTGAATCTCCACGGTTTCTTTAGGATTTATCCTATAAGCTGGCTTATGAGGTAGGATTGAACCAGGAATGAGATCAATATGGTGTTTGATGTCTCATTTAGGAGGTAAACTGTAGGTATCTCCTCAGGAAACATATGACAGAAGTTTTGTATGAGTGCTTTGGGTAAGGGATAAGTGGGTAAGGGAGTTTCTGGTTCATCTTGTACACTCAGTAGCCACTCCTTAAAGGCCTTGAATTTATGCTATGAGGCCTTTAACAATGGTTCACTAACTGTAAGAAGTAGATCATATTGGCTAAACTTGTGTTGATGTTTCATTTCGTGGAGCTTAGATAGGGATAAAGGGGCTAAGGTAATCTTCTTACCATCCTTAGTAAAGGAGTAAGTATTCAAGTAGCCATTATGCATAACCCTACGATCATATAACCATGGTCTAAAGGAGTAAGTATTCAAGTAGCCATTATGCATAACCCTACGATCATATAACCATGGTCTTCCCAAAAGCATATGACAAGCATCCATGAGAATTACATCATACCAAAGTTCATCTTGGTAGTTCTTTTCAATGGAGAAAGAAATAAGGCACTGAGAGTTCACTTGGATACCCTTGTTTTGATTCAACCATTGAATGTTAGAAGAGTGTGGATGTATCATGGTTTGCAAACCTAGTTTCTCAATCATTCTTAGAGAAACCACATTTGCATAGCTTCCTCCATTAATGATTATAAAACATACCTTCCATTGAATTGTACAACAAGAATGGAATATGTTCTCCCTTTGCTAATCTTTAGCTCCTTTCTGGTTGCTTAAAACTTTTCTCAAAACCAACATTTCACCTTCATCAGCCTCCTCCACCAGCTCTTCTTGAGTTTCCTCAAGTTCATCCTGAAAATCATCCTCCTTTTCCTTCTCTTCAAACACCTCCTTTACAGCTGACCATTCGAGTAATATAATTACCTTATAATTTGGATAGTCCAAAGCTATATGCCCAAGTCCTTGACACTCAAGGCATCGTCTGTTGCTTATGGGATTGGGATTGGGTCTGTTTTGAGGGGCTTGCATCTTTTATGGAGCTAGGGTTCTTTGTGGAAAGGAAGGGGGCAAATTTGGAGGCTTGGATATAGGATTAGAACTCCCCTTGTTAAATGGTTGGTTCTGGGTAAAGGACTTAGGATTTTGAGGTTTAGGGGGCTGTTTAACTTTCTTTTGTTGCTCAATCTTATGAGCAAGCACACAAACCTCATCGAAGGTAGTGTAAGCTTGTAAATGAACCACATTAGCATACCTAGGGCTAAGACATCCTAAGTATGTAACAATGGTGATGGAGTCCTACCTAGCCAAGACCTTGCTCCAGATGAGACAAGTCCAAGTCGGCCAAGAACAAGGTCCCAAACCAAGAAGATGGCTCACCTTTGGCAAGAAGCTGAAACTAGCACAACCGGTCTGCACAAGCCCGATTTTGTGCATCTGATTTCTTAAGCCATTTCATGGCTTAAGACCAATATTTTTGCATTTTTGGAATCCTCAAGAAGTTAACTTTCAAGTCCAAGCATTGAATTCAAGTCATGCTACAAGAGGATGAAAGATCAAAGGCGTTTTTCCCAACCGGCCAGAATTAGTCCAATTTTGCACGGTTAAAAGTTTGCATGTGATTACCTTACTTAATCCATGTTTAGCCTTGATTTCTTAAATAAGGGGGTTTATTTACACCTTTTAACTTTCTCCCCCACGTTTAAAACCCAAGCCATATCCTTTTTGCTTTGGGTAAACTTGGCCTGAAAACCGAGTGTAAAACTGCCCATTGCGCACGGTTTGGAGGCACGGCTGAGCAAACCCTTTCCGGTGGGTTTCCTTGCTATCAACTGAGTTGGCACACCTCCCAAGGCTGGGCACACACCCCAAGGCACTCATCATCAGCTACAACCTTGGAAAGAACGGCCAATGAGAAGGAAGAGACAAGGAAAGATGTCCCTTGAATGCCATTGGCCAGTCGCAAAGGGGATTGCCACTTTTCGGCTACTCACATGGCTACTTGCTGCCTTTGGACGCTGATTAAGCTTAGGGACAAGTTAATTATGTTGTAATGATCATTTGTCTTGTTTTCCTTGAAGGTTTAAGTGTGTTTTGATTAGTCTTAAGCATGCTTGAAGCCAATTAGCTCTAACCGTGGCAATTAGAGCTAGTTAATACCTTTCCCTCCTAGGAAGGAAAAGTGAGGTGCTTGCTAGCTTGCTTAGCTTGGTCATTTTGCTGCTTATGTAAGGCCTCTCACGGCCAAAGAAAAGAAGACTTCAGTTTTTAGTAAAAGAAAATCATAGAGAGCTTGTGAGCTTTCTCTTCAAAACTCTTGCTTGCTTATCTTAGTTTAGGCCAAACTAAGTGGTGTTCAAGTGAGTCTTAATCTTGATTGAGTGGTGATTCTGTATCTTGATCAAGCTTAAGGGCCCTAAACTCAAAGATTAGTGGTGTTTCTGTATCTAATCCTCGAGTTTAGTTCTATCCTAAATCACTTGATTAGCTTGAATCTTCAAGTTGATCTTCTTCGTTCTTCGTGTTCTTCATTCATCACCTTCAATACTTGAATGTTTTTCAAGTCATTCCATTAAACCACCTACCATACTTCCATTCCCCCCTTTCAATACTACTCCTTCTACCTTTCCCCTCATAGAATCAAGTCCAAACAAAGCTTATTGCATTAGAATAGGCTTTGCTCTCAAAGACATTCAAAACCGTGAAGATTCATCCAAGGCAAGCTATCACAGTCCACGCACGGTTCAACGCACGCTCGTGCGTACCCTGCAATTTGCAACCCGAGGCTGCACACGGTTGGACACACGACCGTGCGTCTTCCCATCTCGAATTGTCTTTCTTTTGATGTGAGGTTGCTTGGGTTGCCCCAACCCTTGGCCTTTACATCAAATGGTTTGCTCTTTGGGCTCTTAAAGATCACATTTGATTACTAGTTTCTTAAACTCATGTGTGTATTCTTCCACATTCAGGTAACCTTGATTAAGGTTATGGAGTTGAGAATAGCAATCTTGGACATAAGTTAGGGGAAGAAAACAAGCCTTAAGCTTGGATTTCATCTTCTCCCATGTTCTGATTTTGGACTTTCTTTCTCTAACCCGTTTGGCACATAGGTTAGTCCACCATAGAGAGCCGTATTTTTTGAGTCTGAAGGCCACTAACCTAACTTTTTTTATCTTCAAGAATGTCATTATGCTCAAAAACAGGCTCAATAGTATGTAACCAATCTAAGAATTCCTCAAGATCAAGCTTACCCTTAAGCTCTGGGATTTTAACCTTGAAATCATTGGTGTTTGCTTGAAACCTACGTTATGGTCTAGCCATTCTCAAAGGTTCATCTTCACTAGATGAATCAATGTTCTGACTAAACACTTATTCGTGCCTTCTTCATTTAGATTGGAGAGGTTCTTCGTTCACCTTTTGCTTTCTCTTCAAAAAGGCACCAAGCTGTTTTCTTAGATTCTCATTCTAAGTCCTAGTCTCTTGATCACGTTAGGCATCGTCATTGATTTTCTTCATTAGCATCTCATTTTGCCTCATGAGTGCATCAAATTTATCTTCCGAACTCGTACTAGAGCTCATCGTGCTTTCAGATTGTGTTTAGGCTAAAATAAGGAATGTGTTTCGAGTTGAATGGGAATGAATCTGGAAAGTGAAGGGACGTACCAAGTCGAGGAGAAACTTGCTTCGATACCAAATATGATGTAACTATCACGGGAAATCACAAATACTTAAAGCTGATTCCAAAAGCTAAACTAAGCAAGCTGAAATCAAAGTTGAGTTTAAATGAGATCACGATTGAATGAATGAATAAAGGATAGTCTAAACCCTCACTTAGATATGGAAACACCACTAAGTTTGAGTTTAGGGCCTTTAACCTTAATTAGGATACAGAACCACCATCTAATTAAGTGTTAAGACTTTACTTGATTACCACCTTAACTAGCCTAGTTCAGGATAAGCAAGCTGAGTATTCAAGGGAAAGAAAGCAAAATTCTCTCAATTCTGGTTTATATTCAATATCAAAGTTATATTTTCAAAATGTGAACTTCCAAGGCCTTATACCTCATGGCCAAGGGTAGTAAACTAGCTAAGGAGGTGTCCTCCCTAGGAAAGAAACGTCTAATGAAGCTTAGTTAAGCACTTAGGACTAATTACAACCAGAATGTAAAGGAAAGCAAGACAAATGACAATATTTAACAACAATAGTCCTAATTGAGCTTAATACATTAGTTACTGAGGAAAAAAAGTGGAGAAAAGTAGCCATAAAGTAAGAGCACTTTTCGATTGGTCAATTCAATTGCAAGGTGGGATTTCTTCCTTTATTCTCTCATTGGCTAGGCTTTTCCTAAGTAAATTTATAGCATATCATTATGTTTTTGTCTATCTTGGACCATGATTGAAGTAAGTAAGCAAGAAACCAACTGAGCAAACCATTTGAAGAAGGAAAAACACACGCAACTGCTTACCAGGTTCTAGAATCAGTTTTCAGCCTGGTTTTCTGCTGAAGCCAGTCAAAAGTGAGCATGATTTTAATTTCAAGCCATGGGGGGAATCCCTTGGGCGTGTACAAACCCCTCTGCAAGGAAATCAAGATTAAATCATGTTTAAGTAGGAAATTTCCACTAAAACATTTTACCATGTAGTTTTGGACCGAAACTGACAGGTTGAACAAAATGGCTTGATCTCTTCATCTGGACTTAGCATGATAGACTTTTAATGCTTAGACTTAAAAGTTAACATCTTAAGGATCCCAAAAATGCAAAAATATCAAATTAAGCCACAATGTAGCTTAAGAAATCAAGTGAACAAAACCAGGTACTTTCTACCTGTTTAACCCTGTTACACCTTAATGGCTCTTTTCCAGAATGTGAGCCACTGCTTGAACTTTGGAGCTTGCGTTGGACCTTACTAGACTCTTAGGACCTTCTTTAATGTCTTGGCTTAAGGGGATTCCACTGCCAAGGAACTTAGTTTTGGGTGATGGAACTCGACATGACGTCCATATACATCATTAGGACTTCATTTTCCCATCCAACTCAGCTATTAGATCCAAACTGTCCAGACTGCCCAGTTGAACTAGAATTTGTCCAATTTTATGTGCTTAATTACTTAGGCCTCCTTGAGGTTTAAGTTTGATATTTTTTGATATTTTGGTTCCTTAAGATCTTATCTTTCAATGCATGTAAAAAGATTTGGGTTAAGTCATATAAAAATCGGGGAACCAGGTCATTTTTACAAATAGTGTAGGCTGGAACCTGATTTTGATCAGTTTGGGTTTTCTGAGGTTTTGGACCGTCAAATAACATCATAAAGGAGTGCTTCCACTTGAAGGAGTTAGGAGTCATCTAGAGCTTTCCAAGCATATGTGGAAATCCAAACCATGCCCACGTTTTGGATGGGATATGTGACGTCCAAACAATGCCTGCATTCTGCCTGATTCTGCCCTATTGCACCTAATTGGTGCATTTGGTCGTTGATGTCTTTCCAGCCAGCCATCCAATCTTGTCCTAACTGCATGATTAGTAGTTAAAGGAGCCTTGGACATAATCATGGAGTTGTCAATTAAAGAATCCATGAGGAATAAGGAGGGAAAGGTAGAAACACTCCCATTGTGATGGAGACCATCATGAGAAGCCCAAGGACCATCAAGCTCAGCCCAAGGAGGACTCGCTCAAGCTTCAAGAGGTCAAAGAAGTTGCAAAACTTTGACGGAAATTGGCGTTCATGCCCGAAGAGGTAGTACCGTCTTCATCCCGCAATTTTCCGATTTTTGTGTGCACTTTTGGCCTAACTAAAGTGGTCCCACAACTTGAGGCTCCACATGGTTTTGAAGCTTAAGATTTCAGCTTTAAAATAAGCCCAAGTTTGTTTAATTTGGACGTCATTTGATTGGGCAAAATATCACTCAAAGGTACATTATTCTGATCCAGTCCAGTCTGAGATAGGTGCATTGTTTGGGCCATAACTTTTAAACCGCTTATCCAAATTGAGCAAATGAGCCCATTCTGGAAAATAGACTTCCAGGGCTTTCTAGCAAGCCCAAGAACGCGTGATTTGGCCGAGTATTCTGGAAGTTATGCTCTGTTGAAGTTGAGGCAGCTGCAAGGATTAATTCTGGGAATATGAAGAGTCTTCGGTTACATGTGATTGTGTGGCTGACATTGTGCACGTTTTGGAGCCTTCTAGATGGAGATATTCAGCTGAAAAATCCTAGAATATTCCTTATAACCTCCCCCACCCCTTTTATGATGAGTCTTTTTATTTTTCCTAAGTCTTTTCAATTTTCTAGTTTTAATTACTAGGAGTTTTTAAGTCTTTTGGTTGTCTTTGTTTAGCCTATAAATAGGTGGGTTGTGTAGTTGCATTTCATAATTCAGAGTTGTAAGCTTTCCCAAGTGAAATACAAATACCTTTGAGTGTGATTCTCAAAAGTGTTCCAAATCCCTAGTTCTATATCTTGAATTTTGGCAAGTTCAAGTGGTGTTCTAGGTTCTCTTCCTTTTTCCAATTGGAGTGATTCCTTGGTAAAGACAAGAGAATTTGCCCAAGATCAAGCCCTTGAGTGGCTCCGTGAAGGATTATCTCAAGTGCAAGGTCTTGTTTATCCTTTGTTTTTTCTTTTGTTATTATTCTTCGATCCATCTCAACTATCTTCCATATTCACTTTTCTTTGGTTTGATTCTTGTTTAGAATTTGTTTGAGCTTGATTTGGTTCACTTACCACCCACATATACATCAATTGGTATCAGAGCCAAGGCTTTTAAGTGACCCACATCATACCCAAATACACAAAAAAAAAAGAAAATTAAAAAAAACAAAAAAAACCGTGAACAGCCCGTGTCCACAGGCCAGAAAGATCGCACGGTGCCCCCGTGCCGCCCCACACGACCGTGCCATATTTATTTTCCAGAAATCTTCAAGTCGAGACGCAGCACGGTGCCCCCGTGCCACCCAGCACGACCGTGCCACTATACTTTTCTGCATTTCCTCAAGTCGAAGCATAGCACGGCCTGCCCGTGCCCCCTTGCACGACCGTGCCACCTTCCCTGCTGCATATTCTTCCTTCAAAGCATCTCCAACAT
This sequence comes from Carnegiea gigantea, assembly GCA_029747015.1. Taxonomy (NCBI): domain Eukaryota; kingdom Viridiplantae; phylum Streptophyta; class Magnoliopsida; order Caryophyllales; family Cactaceae; genus Carnegiea; species Carnegiea gigantea. Next base: position 42,793 of record JAKOGI010003097.1, on the reverse strand, counting down.
GTCTACAAAGTCCACAAGAAGCGACCAAGCACGTGTGGAAGAGTTAGAAGCTCAAGTCACTTATCTTCGAACTCAACTTGGGCAACTTTTGGAGGAAAAACGAAGGTGGGTTCATAGCCCCACTCCCTCTCATCCTCATGAACCGGTGGTCGAATTGGAAGAAGAAGTCCTTCAATCCCGAGCCAATTCTAGTGACGAAGAAGCCCCAAGGAGACGAAGGCAAGGAAGCAATATTGGTGGTGTCCGAATTGACATCCCCGAATTTGAAGGCCAACTTGACCCGGACTTATTTCCCGATTGGTTGCACACCATTGAGAGGATCTTTGAATATGAGGACATCCCGGAGGACAAAAAGGTAAAACTTGTAGCCCTTAAACTCCGCAAATATGCTTCAATCTGGTGGGCTAACCTTGGAGCGAAAAGAGCAAGAAATGGGAAAGGGAAAATTAGAACGTGGGCCAAAATGAAAGAAAAACTCAAGGCCAAGTTTCTTCCCTCACACTATGTGCAAGATAATTATCTGAAACTCCACCGCCTCAAGCAAGGATCAAAAAGTGTAGAGGAGTACACTCGGGAGTTTGAACAACTCCTTCTCAAATCCGACTTGAAAGAAGATGACTCTCAAACCTTGGTAAGATACTTAACCGGACTTGATGAGTCTATTGCTCATATTGTTGAATTGCAACCATATTCATCCCTTGATGATTTGAGTTCTCTAGCCTACAAGGTAGAATAACAAAAGAAATCAAAGGGAAAGAGTATCCTATCCAAGCCTCTCTCTCGTCCTTACCCCACACAAAGGCTTCCATACTACCCTCCTCGTCCACAAAATCCCCCACCACCACAAACCAAAAACACCACTCCAACCCCTCCAAAACCCCCCACACAAGAGCCCAAATCTAAAGACAAGGTTCGTTGCTTTCGGTGCCAAGGTATGGGACACTATGCATCTGAGTGTCCAAACAAGAGGATCGTTTCCCTAGCGGAGTACCAAGAAGCATGTGATGAACATGCCTATGACGAAGAAGAAGGAGAGCACTATGAAGAAGGAAGCTTGGAAGAAGTTTAAGAAGGCCCCGATGAAGGAGAGTTGCTTGTTATCCGCCGGGCCTTGAGTGGAATTGCCACTCAAAAGGACATGGAGCAAAGAGAAGCCATTTTTCACACCAGGTGTACCGTAGGAGACAAGGTTTGTTCCCTTATCATTGATGGAGGTAGTTGTGCCAACGTTGCCTCAAAGACTATGGTGGACAAACTCAAGCTGCAAGTCTCTCCTCGTCCAAATCCCTACACCATACAATGGTTGAATCAAGGCAAAGGTTTGCAAATTACTCACCGGTGTCTTGTTTCCTTTTCAATTGGGAAAAACTATAAAGATGAGATTTGGTGTGATATAGTCCCCATGGATGCTTGCCATATATTATTGGGTAGACCATGGCTTTTTGATAAAAGTGTCATCCATGATGGCCGGATGAACACTTACTCTTTTCTCAAGGACCGTAAGAAAATCACTCTTACCCCTCTCAAAAGTCCTTCCCCCTCTAAACCAAAAGACAATCCTCATTTGGAAGTCTTCCCTACTACTCTTCTCAAATCTGAGCATCATGAGTATGAGTCTTTTAAAGACTTGATACTTTTGCAAGAAGAGTCTAAGCCACCATCTCCCTCACATCCACTACTCACCTGATGTATATGTGGGTGGGCAAGTGAACCAAATCAAACTCCAACTCAAATAAGCCAAATTGGAAAGAGAAATGAAAGATGGATGAGATGGATGAAGAACTTCACTACACAAGAAAAGGGATAGAACAAGATCTTGTAATTGAGATAATCCTTCACGGAGCCACTCAATGACTTGACCTTGGGCTAATTCTCTTGTCTTAGCCAAGGAATCACTCCAATTGGAAAAGGAAGAGAACCTAGAATACCACTTGAATGAGCCAAATTCAAGATATAGAACTAGGAATTTTGAGACACAAATGAGAATCACTCTCAAAGGTGCTTGTATTACTTTGGAAATCTCTTACAATGCTGAATGATGAAATGCAACTACACAACCCACCTATTTATAGGCTAAACAAAGACAACCAAAAGACTTAAAAACTCCTAGTAATTAAAACTAGAAAATTGAAAAGACTTAGGAAAAATAAAAAGACTCATCATAAAAGGGGTGGGGGAGGTTATAAGGAATATTCTAGGATTTCTCAGCTGAATATCTCCATCTAGAAGCCTCCAAAACGTGCACAATATCGGCCACACAAATACATGTAACCGAAGACTCTTCATTTTCCCAGAATTAATCCTTGCAGCTGCCTCAACTTCAACAGAGCATAACTTCCAGAATACTCGGCCAAATTACGCGTTCTTGGGCTTGTTAGAAAGCCCTGGAAGTCTATTTTCCAGAATGGGCTCATTTGCTCAATTTGGATAAGCGGTTTGAAAGTTAGGGCCCAAACAATGCACCTATCTCAGACTGGACTGGATCAGCATAACGTATCTTTGAGTGATATTTTGCCCCATCAAATGATGTCCAAATTAAACAAACTTGGGCTTATTTGAAAGATGAAATCTTAAACTTCAAAACCAAATGGGCCCTCAAGTTGTGGGTCCACTTGAGCTTGTCCAAAAGTGGTCACAAAAATCGGGTTCCGCAGGGATGAATTCGGCACCAAAATTTCTAGCAAAGCTTAACCTCTTTTTGACCTCTCCATAGTGTTGTGAGTCTTTGAACTCACTTAAGAAGACCAAATAGGCACATTTCCATGCATGATCTTCTTTGACCCCTTTCTTCTTTGAAATTGGACTTGAATAAAAATGATGCATATGGAAATATGCATCATACTCCCCGGGTTGTTTTGAGTTTGTCCTCAAACTCAAAGGGTTGGCAAGCCTCTCAAGAAGGGAGGCATGCTTATGAAATGGGAGCTCTTGTAGGAAGTGGCCAAAGGGCATCATTTGTAGGGTGGCATAGAGGAGGGGGATGAGAAAGACATCCAAGTGAGGAATGTCTTTGGGTTTGGGAGATGGAATAAGGTCAAAAGGCAGCACTTGAAAAGCAATATGCACAGAGGTTTGATAAAAGTGGGTGTGGGAAGGGTGAAAACTAAGGTGAGATTCGGTTGGGGAAAGAGAGGTGAGTAATAGATCATTTTGTGAGGCTTTATGTGGTTTGAGGATTTGGGAAGGTTGAATGGGGGATAATGTGATTTTGTGGGGAAAGGATAGGATATGGTCTTGCTCCTTTGGATTGAAATGAATATTTGCATGCTCTTCTTCAATTTCGTTTGGGTTTTGAGAAACCTTCTCTAAGTGAAGTATTTCTTCTTTTTCAACCTTGAGTTCAATTTCTTCTTCAAGGCTTTACTCCTGATCGTTCTCTTCTTCCACGGCTTTCCTTTCTTCCAAGGTAATGACCTCGTTATTTGGGCAATCCGTGGATAAGTGTCCAAGCCCTTGGCACTTGAGACACCTCCTAGGTTGTGGGGGAAAGATCATTTGTGGGGTTGGTTCTTTTGTGGGGTGGAAGGGAATGAACCCGTGAGCTTAACGGAGATACTTTCTTTCATGGGCATGTAAGTGGATGGGTAAAAGGAGCCCTTCAACTTACTACTCAATTTCTTCCAAGTTCTCACCTTTTCTTTTCCTTTCTTTTTTCGCTCAAACTTATATTTATTCCACCACTGAAGTGCACATCCTATCAATCTTGAAATAACCACTTCGAACTTCTGTTGGTCATTAAGGATACAACAAGCAAAAACTCGTTCCACCTTAGATAACCAACCTGCGAACTCTTCCCTTTCGCCATGAAATTTTGGAATTGCAAAACAAGCATATCCAATATCAATAAGAGCTAGTTCTTTCTCCAAGTTCTTTGAAGACGGCATAAAGGATGAGGTCTAGGGTTCTTCGTGGATTGATTTGAAACGAAAGTTGGCTGTAGCAAAGGTGGCACGGTCGTGCAAGGGAGCACGGTCAGGCCGTGCTATACTTCGGCTGAAGAAAATGCAGAAAAGTAGAGTGGCACGGTCGTGCTTGGCGGCACGGTCGTGCTTGGCGGCACGGGGGCACCGTGCTGCTTCTCTGGTCTTCGAGACTGGGTTTGCCGGTTTGTGCTTTTTTTTTTGTTTTTGTGTTTTGCCTTTTTGGGATGTATTTGGGTGTGAAGTGGGTCACTTAAGAACCGTGGCTCTGATACCAATTGATGTATATGTGGGTGGGCAAGTGAACCAAATCAAACTCCAACTCAAATAAGCCAAATTGGAAAGAGAAATAAAAGATGGATGAGATGGATGAAGAACTTCACTACACAAGAAAAAGGGATAGAACAAGATCTTGTAATTGAGATAATCCTTCACGGAGCCACTCAATGACTTGACCTTGGGCTAATTCTCTTGTCTTAACCGAGGAATCACTCTAATGGAGAAGATAGAGAACCTAGAACACCACTTGAATTTGCCACAATTCAAGATATAGAACTAGGAAATTTAGATGCACTTTTGAGAAACACACTCAAAGTACTTGTATTGCTTTTGGAATTGGAGTACAAGCTGAATGACAAGCATCACACGCTCCTCCCCTTTTATAAGCTCAGCAAAAGACAACCAAAAGACTCAATAACTCCTAACAATTAAAACTAGCTAACGAAAAGTCTAAGTAAAATGAAAAGACTCATCATAAAAGGGGTGGGGGAGGTTACAAGGAATATTCTAGGATTTCTATCAGCTGATTATCTCCATCTAGAAGCCTCCAAAACGTGCACAATATCAGCCACACAAATACATGTAACCGAAGACTCTTCATTTTCCCAGAATTAATCCTTGCAACTGCCTCAACTTCAACAGAGCATAACTTCCAGAATACTCGGCCAAATCATGCGTTCTTGGGCTTGATAGAAAGCCCTGGAAGTCTCGTTTCCAGAATGGGCTCATTTGCTCAATTTGGATATGCGGTTTGAAAGTTATGGCCAAACAATGCACCTATCTCAGACTGGACTGGATCAGCACAACGTATCTTTGAGTGATATTTTGCCCAATCAAATGATGTCCAAATGAAATAAAATTGGGCTTATTTGAAAGATGAAATCTTAAACTTCAAAAGCACATGGGCCCTCAAGTTGTGGGTCCACGTGAGCTTGTCCAAAAGTGGTCACAAAAAATCGGGTTCCGCAGGGATGAATTCGGCACCAAATTTCTAGCAAAGCTTAACCTCTTTTGACCTCTCCATAGTGTCGCGAGTCTTTGAACTCACTTAAGAAGACCAAATAGGCACATTTCCATGCATGATCTTCTTTGACCCTTTTCTTCTTTGAAATTGGACTTGAATAAAAATGATGCATATGGAAATATGCATCATCACCCCTCTCCTACAAGCCTATCACCATGTTTTTCCACAAGTAAGGAGTTTTCATGGCCTAGCCTCATTCTACCGGAGGTTCATTAGAAATTTCAGCACAATTATGGCTCCTATGACCGAGGTAATTAAAGGCACAGAGTTTTTATGGAACAAGCAAGCACAACAAGCCTTTGAAGAGATCAAGAAGAAGCTCACTAGTTCCCCCGTTCTAGCCTTGCCCGACTTTACCAAAGTCTTTGAAGTAGAGTGTGATGCATCCGGGGTAGGAATTGGAGCTGTCCTATCTCAAGAGAAGAGACCCATTGCCTTTTTCAGTGAGAAGCTCAACGATGCCAAAAAGAAGTACTCCACCTATGACAAGGAGTTTTATGCAATCATTAGAGCATTGGAGCATTGGCGTCATTACTTAGTTGGAGGTGAGTTGATCCTTCATTCCGACCATGAAGCTCTCAAATACATTCAAGGACAACACAAGCTCAACCCTAGACATGCTAAATGGGTAGAGTATCTTCAGTCCTTCCACTTCCCTATCCAACATAAGGCGGGAACTCTCAACAAAGGAGCTGATGCATTATCAAGAAGGTACTTATTACTCTCTACTGTGAGTACTAAAGTACTTGGATTTGAAGCTGTTAAAGATTTGTACCCAAAAGATGATGATTTCAAGGACATTTTTGAGAAGTGTCTTAAACACCCCCAGGGGTTGTTCCACTTAGAAGATGGGTTCCTATTCAAAGGTTCACGCCTTTGTATACCTCAATGTGGATTTCGTGAACTACTTATCCAAGAGCTACATGGAGGAGCCCTAGCTGGCCATTTTGGTGTCGAGAAGACCAGATTGGAACACTATTATTGGCCTAAGATGTCAAGAGATGTAGAACTAGGGATTTTTTTGGACACAAATGAGAATCACTCTCAAGGTATTTGTACTACTCTTGGAAAAGCTTACAACTCTGAATTGAGAAACACTTCACACCCCCACTATATATAGGCAACAACAAGACAAGCAAAAGACGCAAACTCCTAGCAATTTAAAGCTAGAAAATTGAAAAGACTTAGGAAAAATAAAAAGACACAACTTAAAGGAATGGGGGAGGCTACAATGAACATTCGAGACTTCCTATCAGCTGAAGAAACCCATCCAAGTCGTGCATGATGTCAGCAAGGTGATGTCATGTAACCTATGTCTCTTCACTTGCCCAGCATTAACTCCATGCAGCAGCCTTCACTTCAACTGAGCATTTCTCTCATCTCACACGTCCAAATAAGGTGCTTTTGGGCTTGTTGGAAAGCCCTGGAAATCTATTTTCCATAATGGGCTCATTTGCTCAATTTGGATAAGTAGATAAAAAGTTATGGCCCGAATATTACACCTATATCAGAACTGGACTGGAACAGGATATGTCTTCTTTGAGTAATATTTAGCCCAACCAAATGACGTCCAAATTAAACATAATTGGGCTTGTTTGAAAGCTGAGATCTCAAACGTCAAAAACCATATGGAGCCTCAAGTTGTGAGACCACTTTAGTTAGGCCAAAAGTGCACACAAAAATCGGGAAATTTCGGGATGAAGGCGGCATTACCTCTTCGGGCATGAACGCCAATTTCCGGTAAAGTTTTGCAACTTCTTTGACTTCTTGAAGCTTGAGTGAGTCCTCCTTGGGCTGAGCTTGATGGTCTTTGGGCTTCTCATGATGGTCTCCATCATTGAAATGCAAGGTACTCTTGATTCCCATTTGGAAAACCCGTTTGAAAAAGACACTTTGACGTTCAAATAGAACTCCATAAAGTGTCTTTTGTCATGAAATTCAAATATTGGAACCAAAGAGGAGCCTTGCCATGCATGAACTTGTTTGAAAATGATGGAGGGTTGTAAGAAGAAGAAACCAACTCACAACTTGCCTCAAAGTGGAATCTAAAACAAGAAGAAGGAAAAACAGCAAGGGAGAGGAGAAATCAAGAGTTTGGATAGTCAAGTGACATTGCAAGGGATAATCCGAGGAGCCACCCTTGGAGAACACTTGGGCAATCTCTTTGTATCAACTAGTTACAGAATTTAATCACCTTCTAGTTGAGAGAAAGAGACCTAGAGACCCACTTGAGTTGCCAAGCTCAAGATATAACACTAGGAATTTTTGTGGAGAGAGTTTAAGAACTCACAAGCTCATACATTCAAAGTTGGTTTGCAAAGTGAAGCTCAAGCTGGTTTTTAAGCTTGATGGCCGAACCCCCTCCCCTTCCAAGCAGCAAAAATCAATAGCTAGGTACATTTGGGGAAGAGTTACACATCTAATCAACCAATGCTAGCTAAACACCTCACTACCTAGCTTAATCTACCTCATTAGGGGTTATAATGCCTCCCAAATGAGGTGTCAAGCTTACATGGATCCTTGAATGCAGCAAAATGACTCATTCAGCAAGTGGGGAGGCAAGGGGACAAGCACAACCCAAGAAAATCAGACCTTGTACCGGTTTGGGAAGAACTGGGTAAAAGGATGATTTTTGTGTCCTTTTGGCTGGTTAATACCAACACAAGGGGGTGCTTTGGATGGGATTTGAACCCATGACCTGATAATTATTTATGCCCCCTTTCATACTGCAAAATTTGACAAAAGTTGGAGTTGAGGAAGTCAACCAACTAGGGCCTTATTTCGGACTGTGCTAGATTGCGCCCTGCAGTGCGCGGTCTCAGGTTTTGGCTTGGTTGACTTACCAAATGGACTCTAAATGCCTTGCAAAAGGTCTTGTTGGAAAGCTACGATCTTAAGCTTTAAGGGGGTGGTGCGTGCAAGAAATTGCCCCCTCTGCATTTTGCTCCAACAGAGAAACAAAACCGGGTCAGAAACGGTATGAACTGGGCAGTTCACTTTCTTCTTTGTGCATACATTTTCTGACTATGGCATGAACTCCTTTGGCCTTCTTGGACTCCCTAGCGGGGGATGGATCATTGGCAATGGGTTTTGAAGGTTTGGTGGGATGGTCTCCATCATTCTCCCCGGGTTGGTTGGAGTTTGGCCTCAAACTCGACAACTCTTCATCTTCACCATAGCAAGGGCTCAAGTCGGCCACATTGAAGGTGGCGGGCACCCCATAATCACTGGGGAGGTCAATTTTGTAAGTACTTGGGCCAACCTTCTCAAGGATTTCGAAAGGCCCATCCGATCTTGGCATTAATTTGGATTTCCTCTTGTTAGGAAATCTCTCCTTCCTCAATTGGACCCATACTGGGTCCCCAGGCTGAAAATGAGCTTTTTTTCTTTTCTTGTGAGGTGCGAACTCATACATAGGGGATTTGAGGAGGGTAGTGAGAAAGACATCTCTTTGTGAGCTTGCCGTGGATTTGGAGGGGGCGGTTGGTTTGATGGGAGTGAGGGTGATCCTTTTGTGATCTTTGGTGAAGGTGTAGGTGTTCATGTGGCCATCATGCGTGACGCTCCTATCAAAGAGCCAAGGGCGACCCAACAAGACATGGCACGCACCTATGGGGATAATGTCACACCAAATCTCATCTTTATAAGTCTTCCCAATGCTTAAGGATAAGAGGCACTGAGACGAGATTTGCAAACCTTGGTTTTGATTGAGCCATTGGATGGTGTATGGCTTTGGGTGGGGAGTCACCGGAAGTTTGAGTTTGTTCATCATAGATTGTGAAGCCACATTCGTACAACTTTCCCCATCAATGATAAGGGAGCACACCTTGCCACCTACGGTGCACCTTGTACGAAAGATGGATTCTCTTTGTTCAAGCTCATCATGGGAAGTTAGGCCACTCAAGGTCCTCCGAATGACCAAAAGTTCTCCTTCATCCGGGCCCTCTTCAACCTCATCTATGGTTTCATTCAAATACACCTCTTTCTCTTCCTCCCCCTTCTCTACCTCCTCTTCTAGCTCCTCTAGGGAAGCTTGACACTCGGCTAGAGAAACCATTCTCTTGTTGGGACACTCGGAAGCATAGTGTCCAAGGCCTTGGCAACGAAAACACCGGATTTTGCTAGAGGATTTTGGGGGTGGTTGTTTGGAGGGAGTTTGTGGAGTGGTGTTTTGTGGGGGTTTTGGGTTTGGAGGTGGGAAGACATCTTGAGGAATGCATGGAGGGTTTTGCAGACCGTAAGGCCGTGGAGTAGGTTTGGAGGTGGGGCTCTTGCCTTTGAGCTTCTTTTGCATTTCGACTTTGTGGGCTAAAGCACTTAGCTCATCAAGGGATGTGTAAGGGTGTAGTTCAACAATATGAGTAATTTGTTCATCAAGTCCACTCAAATAGCGAATCAAGGTTTGAGAGTCATCCTCCCTCAAATCACATTTCAAGAGGAGTTGTTCAAACTCCCTAGTATACTCTTCAACACTCTTGGGGCCCTGTTTGAGGTGGTGGAGTTTAAGGAAATTGTCTTGGAGGTAATGTGGGGGTAAGAATTTGGCCTTTGGTTTGGACTTCATTTTCTCCCAAGTCTTAATCTTACTTTTCCCCTTCCTTACTCTTTTGGACACAACATTAGACCACCAAATAGAGGCATATTTACGAAGTTTCAAGGCCACTAGTTTTACCTTCTTGCCTTCCGGAATGTCCTTGTACTCGAAGACTCGTTCCACCGTTTTCAAGCAATCAAGGAAGATATCCGGATCTAGTTGACCTTCATACTCCGGGATGTCAACTTTAAAATCTTCGTAGCTTCGACCGTTATGCCTTTGGTGTCGGCGTGGCCGTCTACCTTGCTCTTCCTCACTAGAATCACCAAATGGGTTGCTACCCTCGGAATCATCCGAGTCTTGATGCTTGCTTGAGCTCTTTGAACTCCATAAACCTCTCCTCTTCTCTTCCATAAGTTGCCCAAGTTGCTTTTGGAGATACTTTAGTTGAGCTTCTAACTCGGCTTTCTCCCTCAGGGCTTGTTCGGCCACTTGTTCGGGTGTGAGGCTAGAAGACATATCGGCTTTGGAAGGGAGAATGAGTGTTTTGGGGCGGGGAGGGGTAGGCACGGTCGTGCTAGTAGGCACGGCCTGACCGTGCTGAGCTGCTGGCAATGGTTGTCTGGGCTGGAATTGTGGCACAGTCGTGCGTATATGGCACGGTGTGCCCGTGCCAAGTCTCTAGTTGGGCACGGCTGAAATTTGTGGAGGATGTGTTTGGGCTGTTTTGTGAGTTTGGGTGTTTGGGATGTGTTTGGGCAAGGAAGCTTGGCCAAGAAAGATAGCCTAAGCTCTGATACCAATTTGATGGAGGGTTGTAAGAAGAAGAAACCAACTCACAACTTGCCTCAAAGTGGAATCTAAAACAAGAAGAAGGAAAAACAGCAAGGGAGAGGAGAAATCAAGAGGTTGGATAGTCAAGTGACCTTGCAAGGGATAATCCGAGGAGCCACCCTTGGAGAACACTTGGGCAATCTCTGTGTATCAACTAGTTACAGAATTTAATCACCTTCTAGTTGAGAGAAAGAGACCTAGAGACCCACTTGAGTTGCCAAGCTCAAGATATAACACTAGGAGTTTTTTTGTAGAGAGAGTTTGAGAACTCACAAATTCATTCATTCAAAGTTGGTTGCAAAGTGAGGCTCAAGCTGGTTTTTAAGCTTGATGGCCGAACCCCCTCCCCTTCCAAGCAGCAAAATCAATAGCTAGGTACATTTGGGGAAGAGTTACACATCTAATCACCCAATGCTAGCTAAACACCTCACTACCTAGCTTAATCTACCTCATTAGGGGTTATAATGCCTCCCAAATGAGGTGTCAAGATTACATGGATCCTTGAATGCAGCAAAATGACTCATTCAGCAAGTGGGGAAGCAAGGGGACAAGCACAACCCAAGAAAATCAGACCTTGTACCGGTTTGGGAAGAACCGGGTAAAAGGATGATTTTTTTGTCCTTTTGGCTGGTTAATACCAACACAAGGGGGTGCTTTGGATGGGATTTGAACCCATGACCTAATAATTATTTATGTCCCCTTTCATACTGCAAAATTTGACAAAAGTTGGAGTTGAGGAAGTCAACCAACTAGGGCCTTATTTCGGACTGTGCTGGATTGCGCTCTGCAGTGCGCGGTCTCAGGTTTTGGCTTGGTTGACTGACCAAATGGACTCCGAATGCCTTGCAAAAGGTCTTGTTGGAACGCTAAGATCTTAAGCTTTAAGGGGGTGGTGCGTGCAGGAAATTTCCCCTTCTGCATTTTGCTCCAACAGAGAAACAAAACCGGGTCAGAAACGATATGAACTGGGCAGTTCACTTTCTTCTTTGTGCATACGTTTTCTGACTATGGCATGAACTCCTTTGGCCTTATTGGACTCCCTAGCGGAGGATGGATCATTGGCAATGGCTTTTGAAGGTTTGGTGGGATGGTCTCCATCAGAAACTTACCTCCCTTGAAGTTGAGTTTAAAGAATGAAAATGATCCCCTTGAAAATATACATCAATCCCTCTCTCTTCGAAAAGAATTGTCCTCAATTCTTGTTGTGAATGAGGGCATTCTTCTTGACTCAAGAGTTCCTCAATTCCTTCGACAACCCCATATAGCTCCAAATCGGACATTTGGAGTTCTTCAATTCCTTCGACAACCCCACATAGCTCCAAATAAGACATTTGGAGTTCTTCAATTTCAAGCTCATCAAATATTGGAGGTAGGTCGCAATTCACCTCATGGTTTTCAGGACATCCTTCTTTAAAGATCAAGGGTTCTCCATGTTCGCTTTCCTTATCTATCCCTCTTGGTTGTCCCTCACTTGTGTTTCCCATTTGTCCCCCCATGGTTATAAGTTTGATTAGTTCAGGTTCTAATTGTGGGGATAATGGAACAATGAAATTGTCATAACAAGGATCAAAGTGAGCAACACATGCTATTCCCTTATCTAAATGGTGATCTAGCACAAGTGGCAAAGGACATGAATAGTCTCCTTGACCCTCAAGTTCAAAGGTTTCTTCATCACCATAGTCATCAAAAATAGGAGGGAGGTCAACTAGGCTTGAAGCTTCCTCCCCAAGGATCTTTTCATCTTGGTTGGGGTTAGGTTTCTCCAGACAAAGGAAGGAAGTAGAGTTAGAGATACAAGCACTCATGGGACTCCCCTTGTTGAAAGGGATGCCTTTAGAAGAGGAATTAAAGCCATTTCCCTCAAAGGTAAGAAAAGGATGCTTCTGTAAGTAAGAGGTTGGAGCAAAAGCATACTTTAGTTTACCTCTCAACTTATCCCATGTTCTGATCGTACTTTTTCCTCTCTTCTTCCTGTTATACTTGTACTTTTCCCACCATTCAAGCGCATGGCCTCGGAGCTTCTTGATAACCACCTTAAACTTCTCTTGCTCGTCAATATTGTAGCGAGTGAAGACTTGATCCACTTTGGAAATCCAGTAAGGGAACTCTTCTTTTTGGCCACAGAACTTTGGAGTTTCAAGGATGACCATCTCCTTTTCAATCAAAGCAATCTCTTTTCTCAAGTTCCCAAGAGAAATCATGATGGATGAATGCTTAAGGGGTCTTTGTGGGTTATGTGTTTAGGCTAGAAAAAGGCTGTTTTGGAGAAGAGGAGGGAGGGCACAGTCGTGCAATGGGGCACTGGGGAACCGTGCTTGAGTGCTGCTTTGAAAATACTGAAAATCAAAGGTGGCACGGTCGTGCTAGGGAGCACGGTGTGGCCGTGCCAAATTGCTGCCTGCGGATGCTTGGTTTTTGCACGGTTTTGCTGGTTTGAGTTGTTTTTGTGTTTTTGTTTGGGAAATGTGTTTAGGCTGCAAACTTGGTCAAATGGCAACCTTAGCTCTAATATCAATTGATGTATATGTGGGTGGTAAGTGAACCAAATCAAACTCAAATAAACCCAAATAAGAATTGAACCAAAGTAAAGAGAAAATGGAAGGTTGATTGAGATGGAATGAAAATAATAACAAAAAAGAACAAAGGATAAACAGGACCTTGCACTTGAGATAATCCTTCGCGGAGCCACTCAAGGACTTGATCTTGGGCAAATCCTCTCGTCTTCACCAAGGAATCACTCCAATTGGAAAGGAAAAGAGAACCTAGCACACCAGTTGAACTTGCCAAAATTCAAGATATAGAACTAGGGATTTTTTTTGGACACAAATGAGAATCACTCTCAAGGTATTTGTACTACTCTTGGAAAAGCTTACAACTCTGAATTGAGAAACACTTCACACCCCCCACTATATATAGGCAACAACAAGACAAGCAAAAGACACAAACTCCTAACAATTTAAAGCTAAAAAATTGAAAAGACTTAGGAAAAATAAAAAGACACAACTTAAAGGGATGGGGGAGGTTACAATGAACATTCCAGACTTCCTATCAGCTGAAGAAATCCATCCAAGTCATGCATGATGTCAGCAAGGTGATGTCATGTAACCTATGTCTCTTCACTTGCCCAGCATTAACTCCATGCAGCAGCCTTCACTTCAACTGAGCATTTCTCTCAGCTCACACGTCTGAATAAGGTGATTGCGGCCTTGTTAGAAAGCCCTGGAAATCTATTTTCCAGAATGGGCTCACTTGCTCAATTTGGATAAGTAGATAAAATGTTATTGCCCGAACATGACACCTATATCAGAACTGGACTGGAGCAGGACATGTCTTCTTTGAGTAATATTTAGCCCAACCAAATGACGTCCAAATTAAACATAATTAGGCTTGTTTGAAAGCTGAGATCTCAAACGTCAAAACCATGTGGAGCCTCAAGTTGTGGGACCACTTTAGTTAGGGCCAAAGTGCACACAAAAATCGGGAAATTTCGGGATGAAGGCGGCATTACCTCTTCGGGCATGAACGCCAATTTTCGGCAAAGTTTTGCAACTTCTTTGACTTCTTGAAGCTTGATTGGGTCTTCCTTGGGCTGGGCTTGATAGTCTTTGGGCCGTTCATGATGGTCTCCATCATTGAAATACAAGGTACTCTTGATCCCCATTTGGAAAACCCGTTTGGAAAAGGCACTTTGACGTTCAAATAGAACTCCATAAAGTGTCTTTTGTCATGAAATTCAAGTATTGGAACCAAAGAGGAGCCTTGCCATGCATGAACTTGTTTGAAACTTACCTCCCTTGAAGTTGAGTTTAAAGAATGAAAATGATCCCCTTGAAAATATACATCAGCAGTCATGAAAAATTATCAATCCCTCTCAGCTCAAAATGAGATGTTGATGAGGAAAATCAATGAGGATGCTCAACTTGATCAAGAGCTCAAGGCTCAGAATGAGTACTTAAGAAAACAGCTTGGTGCCTTTTTAAAACAGAAGCAAAAGATGTGTGAAGAACCTCACCAATTTGACCTTAGAAGACAAGAACGAGTACCTAGTCACTCTTTGGATTCATCAAGTGCGGATGAACCCTTAAGAAGGGTAAGACCGGAACCAAGGTTACAAGCAAACTTTAATGACTTTAGAGTTGAGATTCCCGAGTTTCAAGGCAAGCTTGATCCTGAAAAATTCTTAGATTGGATGCATATAGTTGAGCATGTTTTTGAGTACAAGGAAGCTCCAGAAGACAAGAATGTGAAATTAGTGGCTTTAAGACCAAGAAATACACCTCCCTTTGGCGGACCAACCTATCTGCCAAAAGGGTTCGAGATGGAAAAGCAAAGATCTGAACATGGGAGAAGATGAAGGCCAAGGTTAAGGCTCGGTTTCTTACCCTAACCTATGTCTAAGATTGCTATTCTCAACTCCATAACTTGACAGAAGGTAACTTGAATGTGGAGGAATACACTCGTGAGTTTGAAAAGCTTGTTATTAAATGTGACCTCCAAAAACCCGAAGAGCAAACTATAGTTAGGTACTGAGGAGGCCTTGATCCAAGGTATGCTAATGTAGTTGATTTGCAAACTTACACTACTTTTGATGAAGTGTTGATGGAGACCATCCCTTGGAACCTTTTAGGGATCAACCAGCAAGCAATGAGGACTCCACTAGTGCCAAGGAGATCAGGTATGTCCATGCTTTGGTCCAAGAAGTCACAAACCATCCCCTACCCCTACTGTTCGATTCAAGCAAAAATAGGCCTAATTTTGTGCAAGTTTTAAGCAATGAAGACTAGGGCATGATTAACTCCCTTAGCCAACCCCTTTATGTTTAAGATGTTAGATTTAAAATAAATTAAGTTTCAAGGCATTTGGAGGTCATTTGCTAGGTCAACCAGCAAGTTCTTCCAGATGGTGTAGTTCTGGCGCAAATCCAGCATAGGGCAGATTTAAGGGAAAGTAAGTTGACTTATTAAAGTCCAACCTTCTTCAAACTTCAGGGCAAAAGAAGACATAAGTATTTATCAAACCATGTGCTCAAAGGTCCCCAAAGCACCCCTTTGTGCTGCTTTTATCTAGCTCAAAGTACGAGTAAAACAACCCTTTACTTAGTTATACATAAGCTGGTACAAGGGTCTTGTTTGTTGGGTTTCTCTTGTCCTTTTGCTACATTTTGACTTGTAGCGATATAATTTGGCTGCCTTGAAAGCTTAACACCTCATTTGGGAGCATCCTTAATCCTAATGAGGTGGCCAAACTTAGATTAGACTTGCTATTGTACTTAAGGTGGCTAAATTGACCCCTCCCCACTCCCTCTTTGTACTTTCGGTCCCCTAGCTGGTTTTTGAGTTTGAATTGGCTGATTTGCTTCTTTAAAAGCCAGCCACTTCTCTTTTATATAACAACTTTTGATGAAAATCCCTCCATCCCTTTTGTTAAAAAAGAATCAAATCAAATTAGGTAATCTTATTATGCTGGTTTAAGGATGAATAAACCATCCAAGTTTTGATTAAACATTGAAACTGCAGGGCAAGGGTTAAATCCAGCAGCTAACCCGTTTTTGTGTGCATAAATTCTCAAACATACTAAGGGTTTACGTCTAATATTTTTTTGATGGATTTGAAGATCAAGATGTTAGCTTTCCAACAAATCAAGTTTCATCCAATTTGGACTTCATTTGGTCATTCAAATCAGCAATTAAACCCAGGGTGTCAAAACTGCCCAGCAGGGCCAGGATGAACCCGGTTTTGTTCTTTTTATTTCTTATAATATAGTTTGGTTTAAGTCTTGAATTTTTACATATTTTGGGTCCCCAAGAGCTTAGCTTTCATGTCCAATTGGAATTACCAGATTTGGAGTTCAATTGGTTAGTGAATTAAGCTAATTAGTAAACCTGTGCTGTTTTGGAGTCTAAACTGCACGGTTTGGGGAATCAGGCTCATTCAAGGGGTAAACGACGTCCAAATGCTATGATTCAAAAACGAGGGTAAACTAGACATCTTGAGGTTTCCTTCCATGTAAGTAAATCCAAGATTACTCAGCATTTGAGGTGTCAACCATGAAGCACAAGTCACGGTAGAAACGGGCACCTAGATACCCGGTTGCTTAGCAAGGTGGATTTCCCTCCTAGATGGGTTTGCTTAAGGGTGGAAGACTGCCAACAAGGTCATTTTGAGCTGCTTGATGAAACACCACTCAGCTACTTGTGAGAGAGACACGTGGAACAAGTGAAACAGCACCATCTTGCAAGCTTCATTCGACCACTCAAGCATGACATGGCACACATGCATTTTTCAGTCCTTTTGAGGTGGCTAGCCGTGCACTCTTGCCTTCCTAGCTGGGAAATTGAGTCATTTACATTCCTTAGTACAAAGGAAAAGGCTTAGGAAGATAAATTAAGTGCTTTGTAATATAAACTTTCAGCTTATGTGTGTTTTAGCTTAAACCGTGTATTACTAAAGCATAGGATTAGTTTAATGACTTTCCTTGCATAGAAGGAAAGCCCTTTTCATGTAATCACAAGGCTATATAAGTGCCTTGGCTGCTCTTTTGTAAAACAAGAAGTTTTGAGTATTGAAGTTGAAAGTAAAGACTTTGTGTCTTGAGATTTCTTAAAACACTTAACTTGCTTATCCTTATTAAGGTGGTGTCCAAGTGAGTCTTAATCATTGATTAGGTGGTGTATCTGCATCCTAATCAAAGGTTAAGGGCCCTAAGCTAAGTGATTAGTGGTGTATCTTATCTAATCACAAGGCTTAGGACTATCCAGATTCCATTGAATTCACTTAAAGTTCATGAAGTTAGCTTTGGGTTCCTTAAACCAAAGCTCTCCTTTTTTCATGTTCTAATCAGTGAACTTCATTCCTCTCTTCTTTTTTTTCTTTTCATATTCATTTCAAGCTTAATCAAGGCCAAGAATTATTGCTTTGATTCAGTTTTGAGCCCAAACACAAAAGCCATCTCAAAACCGTGAAAATCACAAACTAGGCGTGCTTAGGCAGCAAGTTGGCACGGTGCCCCCGTGCCTTGAAGCACGACCGTGCCACCCCCTGGTTCGTGAGTTTTCCACTTGTTTTGGTTGTGTTCCTGTTGTAAGTTAGCTTGGGTTGTTCCTACCCTTGAGACTTACATCATTTTGGTATCAGAGCAAGTTCAGATCCTTGCCTGAACCCCACGCTCCCAAACTCAATCCAAACACAGTCAAGCATAAACCGTTCCTTCCTGCGATCACAATGAGTACTACCATGTCTGTGGAAGAGAAGCTTGAAGTTCTTTCCAAGCAAATGCAAGAAATGAGTGTGAGTAATCAAGAACTCAAGGCTCGAAATGAGTACTTGAGAAAACAACTTGGAAACTACATGAAGCAAAAGCAAAGGCGTGTGAAGAACCCATCCAATCCGAACCATGGAGGCAAGAACAAGTGTTTAGCCATACTCTTGATTCATCTAGTGAAGATGAACCATTGAGAATGACTAGACAAGACTTACGGAATCAAGCTAGTGCAAATGATTTCAAGGTTGAAATTCCAGAATTTGAAGGCAAGCTTGATCCTGAAGATTTTTTGGATTGGTTACACACAGTTGAAAGAGTTTTCGAATATAAGGACATCCCAGAAACAAGAAGGTGAAGCTGATTGCTTTAAGGCTTCGTAAGTATGCTTCTCTATGGTGGACTAACTTGTGTGCCAAAAGAGTAAGAGAAAGGAGGTCCAAAATCATAACTTGGGAGAAGATGAAGTCAAAGCTCAAGGCTAGATTTCTTCCTTCTACCTATGTTCAAGATTGCTACTCTCAACTCCACCATTTGAACCAAGGTAAGATGAGTGTTGAAGAATACACTCGTGAATTTGAAAAGCTTGTAATTAAGTGTGATATTCAAGAGCTAGAAGAACAAACAATTGTTAGATACTTGGGAGGTCTTGATCCTAGGTATGCTAATGTTGTTGATTTGCAAGCTTACACTTCTTTTGATGAAATATGTGTGCTAGCTCACAAGGTTGAGCAGCAAAAGAAGAGCAAACCGCCCTCACGGCATGAAATCCCAAATCCCTCCCCATATAAACAAACCTTAAACAAAGGGAGTTCATCTTATGTCCCTCAACCCACGGCATCCCTTTCCCCTTCTTCACAAAAGAACCAAACTCCACAGAAAGGCCTACCCCCATAACTCACACCAAAACCCCTTCCTAGAAACATCCCAAAGTGTTTTAAGTGCCAAGGCTTTGGTCACTTAGCATCAGATTGTACAAACCGAAGGTATGTTACCTTGGCTGAATGGAAGGAAACTGAGGAGGTCGAAATAGAAGAGGAAAAGAAAGAGGATGAAAAAGATGATCTTGAGGAGATAGTGATTGAGGCGGATGAAGGTGAAATGCTCACCTTAGACACTTACCACCCACCAAAATACAAAGAGAATCGAAATATTCTTTTCATGACTTTTGGTGAACCATCAACCTTTTCCCCCACTCCACCCACACCAAAAACACTCAAACAAACCTTCTGTCAATTCAATTCAGAATCATTCCTTACAGTTCCTAATCCTTAATTAAGAGCATGTGAGAAAGTGGTTCCAATCATGTTCAAGGAGCCCCCTACGTCCACCATTCCAATCAACAAGGGGAAGGTAAAGAAGAAAGTCTCTAAGTTCAAAAGAGACTTGTTTTCATGGTTTATTTTATTTCAACCAGAATTGAAGCAAAAGAGGAGTTCATTACCTACTATGATTTGAGGGCAAATCATTTTTAACAAGGGGAGTGTGATGGAAATCCCTCCATCCCTTTTGTTAAAAAAGAATCAAATCAAATTAGGTAATCTTATTATGCTGGTTTAATGATGAATAAATCATCCAAGTTTTGATTAAACATTAAAACTGCAGGGCAAGGGTTAAATCCAGCAGCTAACCCGTTTTTGTGTGGTTAATTTCTCAAACATACTAAGGGTTTATGTCTAATATTTTTTTTGATGGATTTGAAGATCAAGATGTTAGCTTTCCAACAAATCAAGTTTCATCCAATTTGGACTTCATTCGGTCGTTCAAATCAGCAATTAAACCCAAGGTGTCAAAACTGCCCAGCAGGGCCAGGATGAACCCGGTTTTGTTCTTTTTAGTTCTTATAATATAGTTTGGTTTAAGTCTTGAATTTTTACATATTTTGGGTCCACAAGATCTTAACTTTCATGTCCAATTGGAATTACCAGATTTGGAGTTCAATTGGTTAGTGAATTAAGCTAATTAGTAAAGCTGTGCTGTTTTGGAGTCTAATCTGCACGGTTTGGGGAATCAGGCTCATTCAAGGAGTAAACGACGTCCAAATGCTATGATTCAGGCCGTGAGGTTTCCCCTTGTTTCAACACAAGCACTACTAGCATGACCATGGAGGAAAAGTTTGAGGCTCTCATGAGGAATTATGAGGCCTTGAAGCTGCAGAATGAAGAGATCAAAGGTCAGAACGAGTATTTGAGGCGACAACTTGGAGACTCCTTGAAGCAAAAACGAAAGGAGATTAGAAGTTCCCGATCTTCTAACTCCTCCGACTCCGAGCCAGAAGCAAGAGAAGCCCCACACTTGAGCTCGTCAAGTGAAGAGGAGGCTTATAGAAGATCAACAAGAGGAAGGCGGACAACCTCTCACCAAGGAGACATTAGAGTGGAGATTCCAGAATTTGAAGGGAAGCTAGACCCCGATGAGTTCTTGGAATGGATGCAAACCGTTGAGAGAATCTTTGACTACAAAGAGATTTCCGAGGGAAATAAGGTAAAACTTGTGGCCCTTAAACTTCGTAAATATGCTTCTCTTTGTGGTCCAACCTTTGTGCTAAGAGAGTTAGGCAAGGGAAGGGAAAGATTCGAACATGGGAAAAGATGAAAGCCAAACTCAAAGCCCGTTTCCTACCCCCATCTTACCTACAAGACAATTATTCCCAACTTCACAATCTCACCCAGGGGAACTTGGGTGTTGAGGAGTACACTAGGGAATTTGAGAAGTTGTTAATCAAGTGTGACTTGAGAGAGCCCGAAGAGCAAACCATAGTGAGATATTTGGGTGGGTTTGATCCTAGGTATGCCCATGTGGTGGAATTGCAACAATACACCACTTTTGATGAGGTGTGTGTCTTAGCCCACAAAGTTGAACAACAAAGGAAATCCAAGCTCTACAAAAGAGAACCTCCCAAACCCTTTCCCAAGAGCCAACCTTTCAACAAGGGGAGCTCTTATCCACCTCCCAAACCCACGGTGATGTATATGTGGGTGGTAAGTGAACCAAATCAACTCAAACTCAAACTAAACAAGAATCAACCAAAGAAAAGTGAATATGGTGGAAGATAGGTTGAGATGGTTTGAAGAATAATAACAAAAAGAACAAGGATAAACAAGACCTTGTAATTAAGATAATCCTTCACGGAGACACTCAATGACTTGATCTTGGGCTAATTCTCTTGTCTTAACCAAGGAATCACTCCAATTGGAAAAGGAAGAGAAACCTAGAACACCACTTGAATGAGCCAAATTCAAGATATAGAACTAGGAATTTTGAGACACAAATGAGAATCACTCTCAAAGGTGCTTGTATTACTTTGGAAATCTCTTACAATGTTGAATGATTAGCTTCACATGCCCCTCCCCTTTTATAGACTCAGCAAAAGACAATAAAAAGACTCAAATAACTCCTAACAATTAAAAACTAGCTAATGAAAAGTCTAAGAAAAATGAAAAGACACATCATAAAAGGGGGTGGGGGAGGTTACAAGGAATATTCTAGGATTTTTGCAGCTGATTACCTCAATCTAGAAGCATCTAAAACGTGCACAATATCAGCCACACAAATATATGTAACCTAAGACTCTTCATATTCCCAGCATTAATCATTGCAACTGCCTCAACTTCAACAGAGCATAACTTCCAGAATACTCGGCCAAATCACGCGTTCTTGGGCTTGTTAGAAAGCCCTCGAAGTCTATTTTCCCGAATGGGCTCATTTGCTCAATTTGGATAAGCGGTTTGAAAGTTATGGCCCAAACAATGCACCTATCTCAGACTGGACTGGATTAGCATAACGTATCTTTGAGTGATATTTTGCCCAATCAAATGATGTCCAAATTAAACAAACTTGGGCTTGTTTGAAAGATGAAATCTTAAGCTTCAAAAGCACATGGGCCCTCAAGTTGTGGGTACACTTGAGCTTGTCCAAAAGTAGTCACAAAAATCGGGTTCCGCAGGGATGAATTCGGCACCAAATTTCTAGCAAAGTTTAACCTCTTTTTGACCTCTCCATAGTGTCGCGAGTCTTTGAACTCACTTTAGAAGACCAAATAGGCACATTTCCATGCATGATCTTCTTTGACCCTTTTCTTCTTTGAAATTGGACTTGAATAAAAATGATGCATATGGAAAGATGCATCATACTCCCCGGGTTGTTTTGAGTTTGTCCTCAAACTCAAAGGGTTGGCAAGCCTCTCAAGAAAGGGGTCGCGCTTACAATATGGGAGCTTTTGGGGAAGGAGGTCATAGGGCATCACCTCTAGAGAGATATAGAAGAGGGTGAGGGGAGGATGATAAAACGGGTCACACCTGGTGAGGAGAAGAGGCGGAGGTGGGAAATCTTCTTTGGGGGTAAGGGTTTGGGAAGGATGAATGAGGGTTAAGGCTTGTCGGTCCTTTTGTGGCTTGGGGCTTTGGCATGATGGAATAGGGGTCAAGGTGATTTTCTTCTCATTCTTAATAAAGGAGTAGGTGTTGAGGCGCCCATGATGAATTACATGGCGATCAAACATCCATGGTCTACCCAACAATATATGGCTTGCATCCATAGGAAGAATGTCACACAATATCTCATCCTTATAGTGGTCTCCAATAGAAAGAGAAATGAGGCCCTGATGAGAAATGTATATACCTTTGCCTTGATTTAGCCATTGGATGCTATAAGGCTTAGGATGGGGTGTTGATGTATATGTGGGTGGCAAGTGAACCAAATCAAACTCCAACTCAAAATAAGCCAAATTGGGAAGAGAAATGAAAGATGGATGAGATGGATGAAGAATTTCACTACACAAGAAAAAGGAATAGACCAAGATCTTGTAATTGAGATAATCCTTCACGGAGCCACTCAATGACTTGACCTTGGGCTAATTCTCTTGTCTTAACCAAGGAATCGCTCCAATTGGAAAAGGAAGAGAACCTAGAACACCACTTGAATGTGCCACAATTCAAGATATAGAACTAGGAATTTAGTTGCACTTTTGAGAAACACACTCAAAGTACTTGTATCGCTTTGGAAATTTCTTACAATGCTGAATGAATAGCTTCACATGCCCCTCCCCTTTTATAGACTCAGCAAAAGACAATCAAAGGACTCAAATAACTCCTAACAATTAAAACTAGCTAATGAAAAGTCTAAGAAAAATGAAAAGACTCATCATAAAAGGGGTGGGGGAGGTTACAATGAATATTCTAGGATTTTTGCAGCTGATTACATCAATCTAGAAGCATCTAAAACGTGCACAATATCAGCCACACAAATATATGTAACCTAAGACTCTTCATATTCCCAGCATTAATCCTTGCAACTGCCTCAACTTCAACAGAGCATAACTTCCAAAATACTCGGCCAAATCACGCGTTCTTGGGCTTGTTAGAAAGCCCTGGAAGTCTATTTTCCAGAATGGGCTCATTTGCTCAATTTGGATAAGCGGTTTGAAAGTTATGGCCCAAACAATGCACCTATCTCAGACTGGACTGGATCAGCATAACGTATCTTTGAGTGATATTTTGCCCAATCAAATGATGTCCAAATTAAACAAACTTGGGCTTATTTGAAAGCTGAAATCTTAAACTTCAAAACCATGTGGAGCCTCAAGTTGTGGGTCCACTTGAGCTTGTCCAAAAGTGGTCAGAAAAAATCGGGTTCCGCAGGGATGAATTCAGCGCCAAATTTCTAGCAAAGCTTAACCTCTTTTTGACCTCTTCATAGTGTCGTGAGTCTTTGAACTCACTTAATAAGACCAAATAAGCACACTTCAAAGCATGATCTTCTTTGACCCTTTTCTTCTTTGAAATTGGTCTTGAATAAAAATGATGCATATGGAAATATGCATCATACTCCCCGGGTTGTTTTGAGTTTGTCCTCAAACTCAAAGGGTTGGCAAGCTTCTCATGAAGGGAGGCATGCTTATGAAATGGGAGCTCTTGTAGGAAGTGGTCAAAGGGCATCACCTCTAGAGAGATATAGAAGAGGGTGAGGGGAGGATGATAAAACGGGTCATATCTGGTGAGGAGAAGAGGCGGAAGTGGGAAATCTTCTTTGGGGGCAAGGGTTTGGGAAGGATGAATGAGGGTTAAGGCTTGTCGGTCCTTTTGTGGTTTGAAGGGTTGGGAAGGTTGAATGGGGGTTAAGGTGAATTCTCCTTGGGTCAAGAGTTGCTCAAACTTTTTAGCAACCCTACATGGCTTCATCACTTCAAGGTCTTTAACTACATGCTCTTCAATTCTTGGGGTTATGCTCAAATTCACCTCATTATCTTCTTGCCACCCTTCTTGGGTGAAGGATTGCTCAATTTCTTGCACAATCTCTTCTTGCTTCAACTCGGATCTTTGGGCCTCAAGTTCAAAGGTCTCTTCATCACCATAGTCACCAAAAACAAGAGGTAGGTCAACTAGGCTTGAAGCTTCCTCTCCTTGGATCTTTTCATCTTTGTTTGGCTTTTGAGAAACCTTCTCTAAGTGAAATATTTCTTCTTTTTCAACCTTGAGTTCAATTTCTTCTTCAAGGCTTTCCTCCTGATCGTTCTCTTCTTCCACGGCTTTCCTTTCTTCCAAGGTAATGACCTCGTTGTTTGGGCAATCCGTGGATAAGTTTCCAAGCCCTTGGCACTTGAGACACCTCCTAGGTTGTGGGGGAAAGATCATTTGTGGGGTTGGTTCTTTTTGTGGGGTGGAAGGGAATGAACCCGTGAGCTTAACGTAGATACTTTCTTTCATGGGCATGTAAGTGGATGGGTAAAAGGAACCCTTCAACTTACTACTCAATTTCTTCCAAGTTCTCACCTTCTCTTTTCCTTTTTTTTTCGCTCAAACTTGTAATTATTCCACCACTGAAGTGCACAACCTCTCAATCTTGAAATAACCACTTCGAACTTCTGTTGGTCATTAAGGATACAACAAGCAAAAACTTGTTCCACCTTAGATAACCAACCTGCGAACACTTCCTTTTCGCCATGAAATTTTGGAATTGCAAAGCAAGCATATCCAATATCAATAAGAGCTAGTTCTTTCTCCAAGTTCTTTGAAGACGGCATAAAGGATGAGGTATAGGGTTCTTCGTGGATTGATTTGAAACGAAAGTTGGCTGTGGCAAAGGTGGCACGGTCGTGCAAGGGGGCACGGTCAGGCCGTGCTATGCTTCGGCTGAAGAAAATGCAGAAAAGTAGAGTGGCTCGGTCGTGCTTGGCGGCACGGGGGCACCGTGCTCCGTCTCGACTTGAAGATTCCTGGAAAAAGAATATGGCACGGTCGTGTGTTGTGGCACAGGGGCACCGTGCTGCTTCTCTGGTCTTCAAGACTTCGGATTGCCGTTTTGTGCCTCTTTTTTTTTTTTTTTGTATTTTGGCTTTTTGGGATGTGTTTGGGTATGATGTGGGTCACTTAAAAGCCTTGGCTCTGATACCAATTGATGTATATGTGGGGGGGGTAAGTGAACCAAATCAAACTCCAACTCAAAATAAGCCAAATTGGAAAGAGAAATGAAAGATGGATGAGTTAGATGAAGAACTTCACTACACAAGAAAAAGGAATAGAACAAGATCTCGTAATTGAGATAATCCTTCACGGAGCCACTCAATGACTTGACCTTGGGGTAATTCTCTTGTCTTAACCAAGGAATCACTCCAATTGGAAAAGATAGAGAACCTAGAACACCACTTGAATGAGCCAAATTCAAGATATAGAACTAGGAATTTTGAGACACAAATGAGAATCACTCTCAAAGGTGCTTGTATTACTTTGGAAATCTCTTACAATGCTGAAATGATTAGCTTCACATGCCCCTCCCCTTTTATAGACTCAGCAAAAGACAATCAAAAGACTCAAATAACTCCTAACAATTAAAAACTAGCTAATGAAAAGTCTAAGAAAACTGAAATACACATCATACAAGGTGTGGGGGAGGTTACAGGAATTTCTAGGATTGTTTGCAGCTGATTACATCATCTAGAATCATCTAAAACGTGCACATATCACCCTACAACTATATGTAACCTAAGACTCTTCATTTTCCCAGAATTAATCCTTGCAACTGCCTCAAGTTCAAAAGAGTATATCTTCCAGAATACTCGGCCAAAACAGGCGTTCTTGGGCTTGTTAGAAATCCCTGGAAGTCTATTTTCCAGAATGGGCTCATTTGCTCAATTCAAATAAGCGGTGAAAAAGTTATGGCCCAAACAATGCACCTATCTCAGACTAGACTGGATCAGAATAACGTATCTTGAGTGATATTTTGCCCAATCAAATGACGTCCAAATTAAACAAACTTGGGCTTATTTTAAAGCTGAAATCTTAAGCTTCCAAAGCATATGGGCCTTCAAGTTGTGGGTCTACTTGAGCTTGTCGCAAAAGTGGTCACAAAATGGGTTTTTCCGCAGGGATGCTCACGCCCAAGTTTCTAGCAAGCTTAACCCTTTTTGACCTCTTCATAGTGTCGTGAGTCTTTGAACTCGACTTATAAGACCAATACTGCACACTTACAACATGATCTTCTTGGACCCTTGTTCTTCTTTGACTTGGACTTGAATAAAAATGATGCATATGGAAATATGCATCACCCGTCATTCATTCTTTCCCAAGCCCTTGCCCCAAAGAGATTTCCACTACCCCCGGCCCTCTCTCCTCCCAGTTATGACCCGTTATAATCATCTCCCTCACCCTCTTCTATATCTCTCTAGAGGTGATGCCCTGTGACCTCCTTCCCCAAAAACTCCCATATTGTGAGCGTGACCCCTTTCTTGAGAGTCTTGCTAATCCTTTGAGTTTGAGGACAAACTCAAAACCACCCGGGAAGTATGATGCATATTTCCATATGCATCATTTTTATTCAAGACCAATTTCAAAGAAGAAAAGGGTCAAAGAAGATCATGCTTGGAAGTGTGCTTATTTGGTCTTATTAAGTGAGTTCAAAGACTCGCGACACTATGGAGAGGTCAAAAAGAGGTTAAGCTTTGCTAGAAATTTGGCGCTGAATTCATCCCTGCGGAACCCGATTTTTTTGTGACCACTTTTGGACAAGCTCAAGTGGACCCACAACTTGAGGCTCCACATGGTTTTGAAGTTTAAGATTTCATCTTTCAAATAAGCCCAAGTTTGTTTAATTTGGACATCATTTGATTGGGCAAAATATCACTCAAGGATACGTTATGCTGATCCAGTCCAGTCTGAGATAGGTGCATTGTTTGGGCCATAACTTTCAAACCGCTTATCAAAATTGAGCAAATGAGCCCATTCTGGAAAATAGACTTCCAGGGCTTTCTAACAAGCCCAAGAACGCGTGATTTGCCCGAGTATTCTGGAAGTTATGCTCTGTTGAAGTTGAGGCAGTTGCAAGGATTAATGCTGGGAATATGAAGAGTCTTCGGTTACATATACTTGTGTGGCTGATATTGTGCACGTTTTAGATGCTTCTAGATTGCTGTAATCAGCTGCAAAAATCCTAGAATATTCCTTGTAACCTCCCCCACCCCTTTTATGATGAGTCTTTTCATTTTTCTTAGACTTTTCATTAGCTAGTTTTTATTGTTAGGAGTTATTTGAGTCTTTTGATTGTCTTTTGCTGAGTCTATAAAAGGGGAGGGGCATGTGAAGCTAATCATTGAGCATTGTAAGAGATTTCCAAAGTAATACAAGCACCTTTGAGAGTGATTCTCATTTGTGTCTCAAAATTCCTAGTTCTATATCTTGAATTTGGCTCATTCAAGTGGTGTTCTAGGTTCGCTTCCTTTTCCAATTGGAGTGATTCCTTGGTTAAGACAAGAGAATTAGCCCAAGATCAAGTCATTGAGTGGCTCCGTGAAGGATTATCTCAATTACAAAATCTTGTTCTATCCCTTTTTCTTGTGTAGTGAAGTTCTTCATCTATCTCATCCATCTTTCATTTCTCTTTCCAATTTGGCTTATTTGAGTTGGAGTTTGATTTGGTTCACTTGCCCACCCACATCTACATCACTAGGCCATCATCTCCCTCACATCCACTACTCACCCCTCTTCTACAAGCCTATCACCATGTTTTTCCACAAGAAATTCCACATGGCCTTCCCCCTCCAAGATCTATCCAACACAAGATAGACCTCGTTCCCGGATCCGTACTTCCAAACAAGCCGGCATACCGGATGTCTCCAAGCCAAACTCAAGAAGTCCAAAGACAAGTGGATGATCTCTTGTCCAAGGGTTTAATTCGGGAAAGTCTAAGCCCATGTGCCGTGCCCGCCCTCCTTGTTCCTAAGAAGGATGGTAGCATGCGTATGTGTGTTGATAGCCGGGCAATAAACAAGATCACTATCAAGTACCGGTTCCCTATTCCCCGATTGGAAGATCTATTGGATGAATTACATGGAGCCGCTATCTTTTCTAAGATTGATCTTAGAAGTGGCTATTATCAGATTCGCATTTTTGAAGGTGATGAATGTAAAACCGCCTTTAAGACTAAAGGAGGTTTATATGAGTGGCTTGTAATGCCATTCGGGCTTACTAATGCCCCGAGCACTTTTATGAGACTCATGAACCAAGTTCTCAAGCCCCTCATTGGAACTTGTGTTGTCGTTTACTTTGATGATATCTTTGTCTATAGTAAGACCGAGGAGGAGCATGCCAAGCATTTGCAACAAGTTTTGGAGATTCTTTCACAAGAACAACTTTATGGCAATATGGAGAAATGCTTTTTCTTCACTCATCAAGTGGTATTCTTGGGTTTCATTGTTTCCGCCCAAGGCCTCCAAGTTGATGAAAGCAAGATCAACGCTATTCAAGAGTGGCCAACTCCTACATCCGTCACTCAAGTAAGGAGTTTTCATGGCCTAGCCTCATTTTACCGGAGGTTCATTAGAAATTTCAGCACTATCGGGGCTCCTATGACCGAGGTAATTAAAGGCAAAGAGTTTTCATGGAATGAGCAAGCACAACAAGCCTTTGAAGAGATCAAGAAGAAGCTCACTAGTTCCCCCGTTCTTGCCTTGCCTGACTTTACCAAAGTCTTTGAAGTAGAATGTGATGCATCCGGGGTAGGAATTGGAGCTGTCCTATCTCAAGAGAGGAGACCCATTGCCTTTTTAGTGAGAAGCTCAACGATGCCAAGAAGAAGTACTCCACCTATGACAAGGAGTTTTATGCAATCATTAGAGCATTGGAGCATTGGCGTCATTACTTAGTTGGAGGTGAGTTCATCCTTCATTCCGACCATGAAGCTCTCAAATACATTCAAGGACAACACAAGCTCACCCCTAGACATGCTAAATGGGTAGAGTATCTTCAGTCCTTCCACTTCACTATCCAACATAAGGCGGGTACTCTCAACAAAGGAGCTGATGCATTGTCAAGAAGGTACTTATTACTCTCCACTTCGAGTACTAAAGTACTTGGGTTTGAAGTTGTTAAAGATTTGTACCCAAAAGATGATGATTTCAAGGACATTTTTGAGAAGTGTCTTAAACACCCCCATGGGTTGTTCCACTTAGAAGATGGTTTCCTATTCAAAGGTTCACGCCTTTGTATACCTCAATGTGGATTTCGTGAACTGCTTATCCAAGAGCTGCATGGAGGAGCCCTAGCTGGCCATTTTGGTCTTGAGAAGACTAGATCAATGTTGAAGGAACACTACTATTGGCCTAAGATGTCAAGAGATGTAGAGCATTTCATCAAAAGATGTTCTACTTGTCAAATGGCTAAGAGCCATTCTTTGCCCCAAGGATTGTATTCTTCACTCCCCATTCCTCAAGCCCCTTGGGAAGATATTAGCCTGGATTTTATCACGGGTTTGCCTAGAACCCAAAGGAACAAAGACTCCATTATGGTGGTTGTTGATCGATTCTCCAAGATGGCGCATTTCATCCCTTGCCACACCACTAATGATGCTACTCAAGTGGCTAATCTTTACTTCAAGGAGATTGTGAGACTACATTGCATTCCAAAGAGCATGGTATCTGATCGGGACTCCAAGTTTCTTAGTCATTTTTGGCTAACTCTATGGCGCAAATTGGGTACTCAACTCAAGTTTAGCACTACTTGTCATCCCCCAACTGATGGACAAACTGAAGTCACCAATAGGACTTTGGGTACCTTACTTAGAGTCCTAGTGAAGAAGCATTTGAAGAATTGGGATGATTTGCTACCACATGCCGAGTTTGCATTCAATCGAGTGCCTAGTAAGTCGACCCAACTCTCTCCATTTCAAGTTGTGTATGGCTACAATCCCAAGAGTCCCTTGGATCTTGTTCCCATTCCAACTCCCACAAAATTTAGTTGGGAAGCTGAAAAAAGAGCCAAGGAGATTCAAGATCTTCATGCAAGAGTTAGAGATAACATTGCCAAGGCTAATGAAAGAGCCATGCAAAGCGCCAACAAGCATCGCAAGGAGGTACATTTTCAACCCGGAGATTTGGTATGGATTCACATGAGGAAGGAGCGTTTCCCTTCAAAGAGAAAATCTAAGTTGATGCCGCGTTCCGATGGTCCATTTGAAATCCTTGAGAAGGTTGGGCCCAATGCATACAATGTTGATCTACCTGGAGATTATGGAGTTTCGGCTACCTTCAATGTCTCCGATCTTAGCCCCTATTTCGATGATGAGCCCCTTCCTAGTTTGAGGGCAAACTTTCACTTACCCGGGGGTAATGATGGAGACCATCGTGAGAAGCCCAAGGACCATCAAGCTCAGCCCAAGGAGGACTCACTCAAGCTTCAAGAGGTCAAGGAAGTTGCCAAACTTTGCCGAAAATTGGCGTTCATGCCCGAAGAGGTAGTGCCGCCTTCATCCAGAAATTTCCCAATTTTTGTGTGCACTTTTGGCCTACCTAACGTGGACCCACAACTTGAGGCTCCACATGGTTTTGAAGCTTAAGATTTCAGCTTTCAAATAAGCCCAAGTTTGTTTAATTTGGACATCATTTGATTGGGCAAAATATCACTCAAAGATACGTTATGCTGATCCATTCCAGTCTGAGATAGGTGCATTGTTTGGGCCATAACTTTCAAACCGCTTATCCAAATTGAGCAAATGAGCTCATTCTGGAAAATAGACTTCCAGGGCTTTCTAACAAGCCCAAGAACGCGTGATTGGGCCGAGTATTCTGGAAGTTATGCTCTGTTGAAGTTGAGGCAGTTGCAAGGATTAATGCTGGGAATATGAAGAATCTTAGGTTACATATATTTGTGTGGCTGATATTGTGCACGTTTTAGATGCTTCTAGATTGATGTAATCAGCTGCAAAAATCCTAGAATATTCCTTGTAACCTCCCTGATGTATATGTGGGTGGGCAAGTGAACCAAATCAAACTCCAACTCAAATAAGCCAAATTGGAAAGAGAAATGAAAGATGGATGAGATGGATGAAGAACTTCACTACACAAGAGAAAGGGATAGAACAAGATCTTGTAATTGAGATAATCCTTCACGGAGCCACTCAATGACTTGATCTTGGGCTAATTCTCTTGTCTTACCAAGGAATCACTCCAATTGAAAAAGATAGAGAACCTAGAACACCACTTGAATTAGCCAAATTCAAGATATAGAACTAGGAATTTTTGAGACACAAATGAGAACCACTCTCAAAGGTGCTTGTATTACTTTGAAAATCTCTTACAATGCCGAATGAATAGCTTCACACGCCCCTCCCCTTTTTATAGACTCAGCGAAAGACAATCAAATGACTCAAATAACTCCTAACAATTAAAACTAGCTAATGAAAAGTCTAAGAAAAATGAAAAGACTCATCATAAAAGGGGTGGGGGAGGTTACAAGGAATATTCTAGAATTTTTGCAGCTGATTACATCAATCTAGAAGCATCTAAAACGTGCACAATATCAGCCACACAAGTATATGTAACCGAAGACTCCTCATATTCCCAGCATTAATCCTTGCAACTGCCTCAACTTCAACAGAGCATAACTTCCAGAATACTCGGCCAAATCACGCTTTCTTGGGCTTGTTAGAAAGCCCTGGAAGTCTATTTTCCAGAATGGGCTCATTTGCTCAATTTGGATAAGCGGTTTAAAAGTTATGGCCAAACAATGCACCTATCTCAGACTGGACTGGATCAGAATAATGTACCTTTGAGTGATATTTTGCCCAATCAAATGATGTCCAAATTAAACAAACTTGGGCTTATTTGAAAGATGAAATCTTAAGCTTCAAAAGCACATGGGCCCTCAAGTTGTGGGTCAACTTGAGCTTGTCCAAAAGTGGTCACAAAAATCGGGTTCCGCAGGGATGAATTCGGCACCAAATTTCTAGCAAAGTTTAACCTCTTTTTGACCTCTCCATAGTGTCGCGAGTTTTTGAACTCACTTAAGAAGACCAGATAGGCACATTTCCATGCATGATCTTCTTTGACCCTTTTCTTCTTTGAAATTGGAGTTGAATAAAAATGATGCATATGGAAATATGCATCATACTCCCCGGGTTGTTTTGAGTTTGTCCTCAAACTCAAAGGGTTGGCAAGCCTCTCAGGAAAGGGGTCGCGCTTACAATATGGGAGCTTTTGGGGAAGGAGGTCACAGGGCATCACCTCTAGAGAGATATAGAAGAGGGTGAGGGGAGGATGATAAAACGGGTCACACCTGGTGAGGAGAAGAGGCGGAGGTGGGAAATCTTCTTTGGGGGCAAGGGTTTGGGAAGGATGAATGAGGGTTAAGGGTTGTCGGTCCTTTTGTGGCTTGGGGCTTTGGCACGATGGAATAGGGGTCAAGGTGATTTTCTTCTCATCCTTAATAAAGGAGTAGGTGTTGAGGCGCCCATGATGAATTACAAGGCGATCAAACATCCATGGTCTACCCAACAATATATGGCTTGCATCCATAGGAAGAATGTCACACAATATCTCATCCTTATAGTGGTCTCCAATAGAAAGAGAAATGAGTCACTGATGAGAAATGTATATACCTTTGCCTTGATTTAGCCATTGGATGCTATAAGGCTTAGGATGGGGTGTAGTCCCAAGTTTGAGCTTGTCCACCATGGTTTTGGATGCAACATTTGTACAACTACCTCCATCGATGATGAGGTTACAAACTTTCCCTTGAATAGTGCACCTTGTGTGGAAAATCGCCTCTCTTTGCTCCAAGCCTTCTTGAGTAGCAAATCCGCTCAATGCTCGCCTAATGACAAGCAACTCACCTTCATCGGGGCCTATGATAACCTCTTCTTCTTTTTCCTCCAAACTTTCCTTCTTCAAAGTGCTCTCCTTCTTCTTCATCATAGGCATGTTCATCACATGCTTCTTGGTACTCCGCTAGGGAAACAATCCTCCTGTTTGGACACTCAGATGCATAGTATCCCATGCCTTGACACCGAAAGCAACGAACCTTGTCCTTTGATTTGGGCTCTTGTGTGGAGGGTTTTGGAGGGGTTGGAGTGGTGTTTGTGGTTTGTGGAGGTGGGGGATTTTGTGGACGAGGAGGGTAGTACGGAGGCTTTTGTGTGGGGTAAGGACGAGAGAGAGGCTTGGAAAGGGCACTCTTTTCCTTTGATTTCTTTTGTTGCTCTACCTTGTAGGCTAGAGAACTCAAGTCATCTAGGGATGAATAGGGTTGCAACTCAATTACATGAGCAATGGACTCATCAAGACCGTTCAAGTATCTTACCAAGGTTTGTGAGTCGTCTTCTCTCAAATCGCATTTGAGTAGGAGTTGTTCAAACTCCCGAGTGTATTCTTCCACACTCTTGGATCCTTGCTTGAGTCGATGGAGCTTGAGATAATTGTCTTGCACATAGTGAGAGGGAGGAAACTTGGCCTTGAGTTTTTCTTTCATTTTGGCCCAAGTTCTGATTTTCCCTTTCCCGTTTCTTGCTCTTTTCGCTCCAAGGTTAGCCCACCAGATTGAAGCATATTTTCTGAGTTTAAGGGCTACAAGCTTTACCTTCTTATCTTCCGGGATGTCCTCATATTCAAAGATCCTCTCAATGGTGTGCAACCAATCGAGAAATAAGTCCGGATCAAGTTGGCCTTCAAATTCGGGGATGTCAATTCGGACACCACCAATATTTCCTCCTTGCCTTCGTCTCCTTGGGGGTTCCTCATCACTTGAATTGGCATGGGAGTGATGGACTTCCTCTTCAGATTCAACCACCGGTTCATGAGGATGAGAGGGAGTGGGGCTATGAACCCACCTTCTTTTCTCCTCCAAAAGTTGCCCAAGTTGAGTTCGAAGATAAGTGAGTTGTGCTTCTAACTCTTCCACACGTGCTTGGTCGCTTCTTGTGGACTTTGTAGACATGTTGGAGATGCGTTGAAGGAAGAATATGCAGCAGGGAAAGTGGCACGGTCGTGCAAGGGGGCACGGTCAGGCCGTGCTATGCTTCGGCTGAAGAAAATGCAGAAAAGTAGAGTGGCACGGTCGTGCGTGTCGGCACGGGGGCACCGTGCTCCGTCTCGACTTGAAGGTTCCTGGAAAAAGAATATGGCACGGGCGTGTGTTGTGGCACGGGGGCACCGTGCTGCTTCTCTGGTCTTCAAGACTTCGGATTGCCGGTTTGTGCCTCTTTTTTTTTTGTATTTTGGCTTTTTGGGATGTGTTTGGGTATGATGTGGGTCACTTAAAAGCCTTGGCTCTGATACCAATTGATGTATATGTGGGTGGGCAAGTGAACCAAATCAAACTCCAACTCAAATAAGCCAAATTGGAAAGAGAAATGAAAGATGGATGAGATGGATGAAGAACTTCACTACACAAGAAAAAGGGATAGAACAAGATCTTGTAATTGAGATAATCCTTCACGGAGCCACTCAATGACTTGACCTTGGGCTAATTCTCTTGTCTTAACCAAGGAATCACTCCAATTGGAAAAGGAAGAGAACCTAGAACACCACTTGAATTAGCCAAATTCAAGATATAGAACTAGGAATTTTTGAGACACAAATGAGAATCACTCTCAAAGGTGCTTGTATTACTTTGGAAATCTCTTACAATGCTGAATGATTAGCTTCACATGCCCCTCCCCTTTTATAGACTCAGCAAAAGACAATCAAAAGACTCAAATAACTCCTAACAATTAAAACTAGCTAATGAAAAGTCTAAGAAAAATGAAAAGACACATCATAAAAGGGGGGTGGGGGAGGTTACAAGGAATATTCTAGGATTTTTGCAGCTGATTACATCAATCTAGAAGCATCTAAAACGTGCACAATATCAGCCACACAAATATATGTAACCTAAGACTCTTCATATTCCCAGCATTAATCCTTGCAACTGCCTCAACTTCAACAGAGCATAACTTCCAGAATACTCGGCCAAATCACGCGTTCTTGGGCTTGTTAGAAAGCCCTGGAAGTCTATTTTCCAGAATGGGCTCATTTGCTCAATTTGGATAAGCGGTTTGAAAGTTATGGCCCAAACAATGCACCTATCTCAGACTGGACTGGATCAGCATAACGTATCTTTGAGTGATATTTTGCCCAATCAAATGATGTCCAAATTAAACAAACTTGGGCTTGTTTGAAAGATGAAATCTTAAGCTTCAAAAGCACATGGGCCCTCAAGTTGTGGGTCCACTTGAGCTTGTCCAAAAGTGGTCACAAAAATCGGGTTCCGCAGGGATGAATTCGGCACCAAATTTCTAGCAAAGTTTAACCTCTTTTTGACCTCTCCATAGTGTCGCAAGTCTTTGAACTCACTTAAGAAGACCAAATAGGCACATTTCCATGCATGATCTTCTTTGACCCTTTTCTTCTTTGAAATTGGAGTTGAATAAAAATGATGCATATGGAAATATGCATCACTCCCCCACCCCCTTTTATGATGTGTCTTTTCATTTTTCTTAGACTTTTCATTAGCTAGTTTTAATTGTTAGGAGTTATTTGAGTCTTTTGATTGTCTTTTGCTGAGTCTATAAAAGGGGAGGGGCATGTGAAGCTATCATTCAGCATTGTAAGAGATTTCCAAAGTAATACAAGCACCTTTGAGAGTGATTCTCATTTGTGTCTCAAAATTCCTAGTTCTATATCTTGAATTGTGGCAAATTCAAGTGGTGTTCTAGGTTCTCTTCCTTTTCCAATTGGAGTGATTCCTTGGTTAAGACAAGAGAATTAGCCCAAGATCAAGTCATTGAGTGGCTCCGTGAAGGATTATCTTAATTACAAGGTCTTGTTTATCCTTGTTCTTTTTGTTATTATTCTTCAAACCATCTCAAACTGTCTTCCACCATATTCACTTTTCTTTGGTTGATTCTTGTTTAGTTTGAGTTTGAGTTGATTTGGTTCACTTACCACCCACATCTACATCACTTCACGCGCCTTTTGCTTTTGCTTCATGTAGTTTCCAAGTTGTTTTCTCAAGTACTCATTTCGAGCCTTGAGTTCTTGATTACTCTCACTCATTTCTTGCATTTGCTTGGAAAGAACTTCAAGCTTCTCTTCCACAGACATGCTAGTACTCATTGTGATCGCAGGAAGGAACGGTTTATGCTTGACTGTGTTTGGATTGAGTTTGGGAGCGTGGGGTTCAGGCAAGGATCTGAACTTGCTCTGATACCAAAAATGATGTAAGTCTCAAGGGTAGGAACAACCCAAGCTAACTTACAACAGGAACACAACCAAAACAAGTGGGAAACTCACGAACCAGGGGTGGCACGGTCGTGCTTCAAGGCACGGGGGCACCGTGCCAACTTGCTGCCTAAGCACGCCTAGTTTATGATTTTCACGGTTTTTGAGATGGCTTTTGTGTTTGGGCTCAAAACTGAATCAAAGCA
The DNA here is from genome assembly GCA_029747015.1 of Carnegiea gigantea. Classification (NCBI taxonomy): domain Eukaryota; kingdom Viridiplantae; phylum Streptophyta; class Magnoliopsida; order Caryophyllales; family Cactaceae; genus Carnegiea; species Carnegiea gigantea. The sequence continues at coordinate 6,279 of JAKOGI010003097.1, read as the reverse complement.
AGAATTCTTGGCCTTGATTAAGCTTGAAATGAATATGAAAACAAAAAGGAGATGTGGGAATGAAGTTCACTGATTAGAACATGAAAAAGGAGAGCTTTGGTTTAAGGAACCCAAAGCTAACTTCATGAACTTTAAGTGAATTCAATGGAATCTGGATAGTTCTAAGCCTTGTGATTAGATAAGATACACCACTAATCACTTAGCTTAGGGCCCTTAATCTTGGATTAGGATAAGATACACCACCTAACCAAAGATTAAGACTCACTTGGTCACCACCTTAATCGGCCACAATTAAGGATAAGCAAGTTAAGTGTTTAAGAAATCACAAGACACAAAGTCTTTGCTCTCAATTTAAATACTCAAAACTTATATTACTCAATGAACAACTAAGGCCCTTATATAGCTTTCAAAATACACTAAAAGAGCTTTCCTTCTAAGCTAGGAAAGGCATTTAAGCTTGCTAACCACTACCTAGCACACGGTTTAATCTAATACAAACCAAAGCTGAAAGTTTATATTACAAAGCACTTAATTTATCTTCCTAAGCCTTTTCCTTTGCATTAAGGAATGTAGATGACTCAATTTCCCAGCTAGGGAGGCAAGAGTGCACGGCTAGCCACCTCAAAAAGAATGAAAATTGCATGTGTGCCATGTCATGCTTGAGTGGTCGAATGAGAGCTTGCAAAATGGTGGCGTTTCACTAGCTCCACGTGTCTCTTTCTCAAGTAGCTGAGTGGTGCTTAATCAAGCAGCTCAAAATGACCTGCTTGGCAGCCTTCCACCTTGAGCAAACCCCTTGAAGGAGGAAAACCACCAGGCTAAGCAACCGGGTGTCAAGCAGCCGGTTTCTGCCTCCAGTTGCAACGCATGTTTGACACCTCAAATGATGACTAATTGCTACGTTTCTTACATGGTTGGAAACCTCAAGATGTCTAGATTACCCTCCTTTTTGAATCATAGCAATTGGACGTCATTTGCCCCTTGAATCAGCCTGATTTCCCAAACCGTGCAGATTGGACTCCAAAACAGCACAGGTTTACTAATTAGCTTAGTTCACTAACCAATTGAACTCCAAATCTGGTAATTCCAATTGGAAATGAAAGCTAAGATCTTGGGGACCCAAAATATGTAAAAATTCAAGACTTAAGCTAAACTATATCATAAGAAATAAAAAGAACAAAACCGGGTTCATCCTGGCCCTGCTGGGCAGTTTTGACACCTTGGGTTTAATTGCTGATTTGAACGACCAAATGAAGTCCAAATTGGATGAAACTTGATTTGTTGGAAAGCTAACATCTTGATCTTCAAATCCATCAAAAAATATTAGACATAAACCCTTAGTATGTTTGAGAAATTAAGCACACAAAAACGGGTTAGCTGCTGGATTTAACCCTTGCCCTGCAGTTTCAATGTTTAATCAAAACTTGGATGATTTATTCATCCTTAAACCAGCATAATAAGATTACCTAATTTGATTTGATTCTTTTTTAACAAAAGGGATGGAGGGATTTCCATCAGTCTACCTCACCAAAAAGCCAGAAAATCAGTTAGAATTGAAGAGCACTCAAACCGGGCAAAACTAGCCTATCCTAGTTATTTCAGACAGTGATTCAGCACGGTGTACCCGTGCCCACTAGCACGCCCGTGCTACTTCAGCCCGTGAACTACATTGAGTTTTGAGTCTTCTTTGGTGTAAGGTTAGTGAGTGTGTTCATTCCCATTGACCTTTACATCAAAATGGGTTCATTCTAAATTGGGAGAAAGCGCTGCGAGTCTAGTTTCCAGAAAGGCCTCTTGCAGCTTCCAATTCCCAGCTGTTTGAAAGTTACACCCTATGAAAATCAAGGATATATTTGCTGCCATCAGACTGCATCTCTTGGGAACTTGCTTGCTTTTGAAACTCCAACCCAGGATTTGACTTCCAACTCTTTTGCTGGCCTCTCAGTGCACTCCAAAAGGATTTCAAAAAGTGGATTTGATAGTTCCAAAGTTCATCTAATGGTAGAGAAAATGGAGTATCAAAACCGGGTACTGAAATGGTTGTTCTGGGCAGTTTGGATAGCTTGACTTCAAGGGCTGAGTTAATGGGCAAATGAAGTCCAAATGACTTGAAATTTGCTTTATTGGAAAGCTAACTTCCCAAACTTAAATCCCAAGGCAATTAAATGGGCCTAAACCACCTTTAACCTAGGTGATTAGTGATGTATGTAGCCTAGGTGATGCCAAGAATGAAGATAAAAGATGGGAAAGATAGAAAACCAAACCAAGCAAAAACAAGTAGCTCTAACCGGTTTTGGAAGATAGAATGCAACCCTCTTGTCTAGGATAAGCCAATGGCGCCACCTAGAAGAGAAGTTGGGCTATTCCTCCTTCACTTATGGATACAGAATTAAATCACCACCATAAGCAAGAAGAGGAACCTAGAAGAACACCACTTGAACTAGCCAATTCAAGCTAAAGCAACTAGGAATTTCAAAGAGAGAGTAAACACTCACTTTCTTTTGTATTTCAAATTCAAGCTGCCTTCTTACATTCCTAAAGGCCCCTTATATAGGAGGGAGCCTCAAAATTCAGATTGAAGGGTTACAAGCCAAGCCAATTCGGACCAAGACAAAAGAGGAAGCACAAAAAGCAAGAAAAGTACAAAAGGTGATGTTGACAGTTGCTGGCAGCTTTCCAGTTTTGCAGGGTCTACTTTCAGCAGCCATATCTCCCTTTCTACTTACCCAAATTGGCTCCAACATACCTTAATAGAAAGCTTAGAAAGTGTTCTTTCATATGACTACTTTTGGAGCTCAGTTGGTGCAGCCGTTCAGGAGTTATGAGCAGAACAAGTGAGATGGTGCAGTCTGACTTCCGAAAAACACCTTTAGAAGTTTCCTCTCTTTTAGCCTCCTTGGGGCACGTTTGACTCTGGTTTCTTTTCCCACCCTTTTAGCCAACTCAAAAAGGGATCTAGGTTTCAAAATTCCAGGTTGTTAGGAGTACTTTAGGTTAGGGAAATTGGGCTTCCAAAACCGGGTACAATCTGGCCTGGAAGAACAGTTTGGGCAGTTTGGCTTTAACAAAGGGTTTGTGATTGTAGAGTGGGTGGTAAGTGCCAAATCAGCTCAAACTCAAACTACAGAATCACCAAAGAAAAGGTGCATATGGTGGAAGATGTTTAGATGGTTTGACGAATAATACAAAAGAACAAGGTATAACAAGACCTTGTATTAAGAATAATCCTTCACGGCCACTTAAATGCCTTGATCGTTGGGCTAATTCTCTTGTCTTAACCAAGGAATCACTCCAATTGGAAAAGGAAGAGAACCTAGAACACCACTTGAATGAGCCAAATTCAAGATATAGCACTAGGAATTTTGAGACACAAATGAGAATCACTCTCAAAGGTGCTTGTATTACTTTGGAAATCTCTTACAATGCTGAATGATTAGCTTCACATGCCCCTCCCCTTTTATAGACTCAGCAAAAGACAATCAAAAGACTCAAATAACTCCTAACAATTAAAACTAGCTAATGAAAGTCTAAGAAAAATGAAAAGACTCATCATAAAAGGGGTGGGGGAGGTTACAAGGAATATTCTAGGATTTTTGCAGCTGATTACATCAATCTAGAAGCATCTAAAACGTGCACAATATCAGCCACACAAATATATGTCACCTAAGACTCTTCATATTCCCAGCATTAATCCTTGCAACTGCCTCAACTTCAACAGAGCATAACTTCCAGAATACTCGGCCAAATCACGCGTTCTTGGGCTTGATAGAAAGCCCTGGAAGTCTCGTTTTCAGAATGGGCTCATTTGCTCAATTTGGATAAGCGGTTTAAAAGGTATGGCCCAAACAATGCACCTATCTCAGACTGGACTGGATCAGCACAACGTATCTTTGAGTGATATTTTACCCAATCAAATGATGTCCAAATAAAATAAAATTGGGCTTATTTTAAAGCTGACATCTTAAGCTTCAAAAGCACATGGGCCCTCGAGTTGTGGGTCCACTTGAGCTTGTCCAAAAGTGGTCACAAAAAATCGGGTTCCGCAGGGATGAATTCAGCGCCAAATTTCTAGCAAAGTTTAACCTCTTTTTGACCTCTTCATAGTGTCGTGAGTCTTTGAAATCACTTAATAAGACCAAATAAACACACTTCCAAGCATGATCTTCTTTGACCCTTTTCTTCTTTGAAATTGGTCTTGAATAAAAATGATGCATATGGAAATATGAAATATGGCATCAGTTTTGGGTGTGCAAATGACATCCCAAGGATGAACTTGATTATTGGGCAGATAACGTTCTCCCATATTTCCAGGAACACCAAACGTTTGGCATTTAAAGCCTCAGGACATCAGGTTACCAAGGTCAGAAGAAAATCGGGCCACATGCGCACAGGAGAACACCGGTAGAATGCCAAGTGATCATCTCTTGATTGATTTCTAATCCTTGGAAAGCCTTTATGACCTCTTGAGCTAGAAGAACCCCTTGGGGCTGATCCCCATCATCCCCCCCAGCTTGGAAAGAGTTTGTCCTCAAACTTGGTAGCTCTTCTTCTTCATCAAAGTAGGGCCTCAAATCGGCTACATTGAATGTAGCGGATACTCCATACTCGCTGGGCAAGTCAACCTTGTATGCATTGGAATTGATCTTTTCAAGGATCTTGAATGGGCCATCCGAGCGTGGAAGAAGCTTGGACCTTCTTTTGCTTGGAAATCGTTCCTTTCTTAGATGGATCCATACTAAATCCCCGGGCTTAAATTGGACTTCCTTTCGGGGCTTGTTCACCCGTTCCTTGGTTTGATCATTGGACCTCTCGATTTTAGCTCTCACTTGGGCATGGAGCTCTTGGATTTCCTTTGCCCTTTTCTCGGCCTCCCAACTAAACTTTGTTGGAGTAGGGAGGGGTGTGAGGTCAATAGGAGTACAAGGGTTGAACCCATAGACAACTTGGAATGGAGAGAGGCCCGTGGCTTTGCTTGGCGCCCGATTGTAGGCAAACTCGGCATGGCTAAGCAACTCGTCCCAACCCTTTGTGCTCTTCTTGGCTAGGGCCCTTAACAAAGTACCCAAGGTCCTATTGGTGACCTCGGTTTGGCCATCCGTTTGGGGGTGACATGATGTGCTGAATTTGAGATGAGTGCCCATCTTCTTCCATAAGGTGAGCCAAAAATGACTCATGAACTTGCTATCCCGGTCGGACACCATGCTTTTGGGAATGCCATGGAGCCTCACAATCTCCTTGAAGTAGAGGCTAGCAATTTGAGTGGCATCATGAGTGGTATGGCCTGAGACAAAGTGTGCCATCTTGGAGATTCGGTCAACTACCACCATGATGGAATCCTTGTTTCTTTGTGTCCTTGGAAGGCCGGTAATGAAATCTAAACTCACATCCTCCCAAGGAGCTTGTGGGACCGGTAAGGGTGAGTAAAGACCTTGAGGCAAGACATGGCTCTTGGTAAGTTGACAAGTAGAACACCGTTTAACATAATGTTCGACATCCTTGGCCATCGTGGGCCAATAGTAGTGTTCTTTCAACATGAGTGTGGTCTTCTCAATGCCGAAGTGACCGGCCAAAGCCCCTCCATGGACTTCTTTAATGAAAAGCTCCCTAATACCTCCTTTGGGAACACATAACTGGTTTCCTTTGAATAAGAACCCCTCTCGAATGTGAAATGGGCCGTGGGGATGCCGTGAGCATACTTCAAAGGTCTCCTTGAAGTCTTCATCTTTGGGGTACAACTCTTTGATCAATTCAAACCCAAGGACTCTTGAATCAAGGGATGAGAGGAGGAGATATCTCCCAGACAAAGCATCCGCACCCTTGTTTAAGTGCCCGGACTTGTGGTGGATCACAAAGTGGAAAGCTTGAAGATATTCCACCCATTTAGCATGCCTTGGGTTGAGCTTATGTTGCCCTTGTATGAACTTGAGCGCCTCATGATCCGAATAGAGGATGAATTCTCCTCCCACCAAATAGTGTCTCCAATGTTCCAAGGCCCTTACTATGGCGTAAAACTCCTTATCATATGTTGAGTATCTTCGCTTGGCCTCATTGAGTTTCTCACTAAAGTAAGCTAAGGGTCGGCCTTCTTGTGATAAGACCGCCCCTATGCCCACTCCCGAAGCATCACACTCAACCTCAAATATCTTGGAGAAGCTTGGAAGAGCAAGTATGGGTGCACTAGTGAGTTTCTCCTTGACATCTTCAAAGGCAGTTTGGGCCTTTTCATTCCACTCAAACTTCTTGGACTTGAGGATCTCAGTCAAAGGAGCCATGATTGTG